>VZTQ01010271.1:40042-83896 GCA_013400755.1 Pelecanoides urinatrix | reverse complement strand
TTCTTTTTTCTTTCTTCTTTTTTCTTTCTTTCCCTTTCTCTTCTTTTTAATTTTTCCCCTTTTTGTCTTTCAATTTCTCTTTCCCTTTCCCTTTTCCTTTCCCTTTTTCTTTCCCCTTTCATTTTTAATTTCTCTTTCACCTTCACCTTCACCTTTGCCTTCTCCTTGTTCCATTTTCCTTTTTCCTTTTCCTTTTCCCTTTTTTCCCTATGCTAACATGATATGGACAGTTTTTTGAAACATGGAGTCTGATAATAATATATATGGTTTACAATTGCATGAAGTAACCAATTTCAAACCCAGATGCAGGCACGTTCTCTAAATTATTTTTGGTCTATTTTTTCTCATACCAACTGCTTGTAAAATACTGCCAGAAAAACAATGCATTTTTCACTTGACCACAGACTTCTTTTAACAATCAGTAAGGCTAGAGAACATGGCCTAAAGTTAGTCATTCAATATGGCCAGGATATAAGGAAACAAAACCCAAGGAATTCTGAGGTACTGTGAGAATGCTCAAAGGAGAACTGATATGAATGGCAGCCTTGTGCTAGAATCTTCATTTCTAAGGACATGTAGCAAAGCTCCTGTTGTGATAAAAAAGAGAAAATTGAGATTTTGTTACATCTTAAAATGACACAGAAAAATCAGCTGGAAACAACATGCCGTTTAAGAAACCCTTTACTTACAGTATCACATTGGTATTGTGTTTTGACCCTTGGCGGGACACTGTGATTTGTTTTTGATGATGAAAGAAGAGGATTGGTTTCAAAAGGTTGCACTTTATGCAGTTCACATTCAAGACAAAAAAAATATGAAAATGAAAAAAAAAAACAAAACCCTTGAAAGAATAAGGATCATATAATCTAATTATCTTATATTCAAACATGGAGAAGAAAGTAGGCAAGGAGCACATTTGGATCTTTCTGATTTTTTCACAGTGCATGAACCAGCAGCTGTGGCTCTGTGCAGTCCAACAGCACTTCCCGTACCAGGGTCACATCAGGAGAATGGCAGCACATAGGGATGCAGAGAAACGCGGTCTTGGCTGTGGAATAATATGAGACAACAGGGACAGGTGAGACTTCCTCCACTAGGAACGACCTTGTGCCCAGTCTGGCTTCTTCCTTGTGGAGGCGTTCCTCTGTGGAGGAACCGCCACAAACTTGACCTCAGGTTCTATTTATTTCTGAAATGAAAAATGCTGAAAACCATGCATTGTGTCTCTGTACTATCATACATCCTAGATCCTCCTTCCCTAGTATATTTGCATATAACTGGTTCAAAGAATTTAGGACACTGACAACTCAGAGGAAATATACCCAAAACATTTTAAAATAGGGAATGGCAGTGCTGTTTTAATTAAATATAGATATATTTTAAATTTATAATGGCACTATACTTCTGTGCTGTATCTTCTGTGTCAGCCATACAGAACACTTTGGCTTATAGAAGCATATGGGGCAAAAAGTATAATCCTTTACAAGACTCATCCCTTTGTGACACTGGGGCTTTCGAAGAACCACTTGTGAGAATCATGGAAGGCTGTGCATCAGTAAATCCCATTTGTAGCAATTAGCCTCAAGAACTGGGAACTTGCTTTACATTACTGTGTACTTCAAAGGCAACAGTAACATAAAAAAAATGTTTACCTGTCTTTCAAATGATGACCTTTTCAGTGAAAGCAAATAGCTTGTATAGAAGATAATTAATATTCTAACACTGTGTATCTCTCTCACTCATGATCATTTCTTATAAAACAATCTTTTCCTTACTTTTTCTTTGTATTTAACCAGTTTGTTTTCTTGTGAGCAAAGCTAAAGCTCAGGGAGCATGATTCATTGGACACACCAAGTCCAACATTAGATTATGGCTGGTTTACCTTGTAGAGGCAACGCTTTTGGATAATAAAGCTCCCCTAACAGGTTGATGGTTCTAAGATACAGGGTCAAATATCATAGGCACTTTCTAAGGCAAAGAGCTTTTGTCCTTGCCTTCCACCTGCAGATGGGATGATTTTCATCAGCTGATCTGTTTGGATTCCCACTTGTTCTGAACCACCTTTGCTATCCTAAAGTCTGTATGCTTACTTTAGGGTGGAGAAGCTGTCATAACAAGTAAAGGCATTACAGAATCCCAGAAAATTTGGCTGTAACGGATCTTGAAGTTTCACCTAATCTATCCATGTGATCTGATGTAGGAACCCTTATACCCATACCATCCTTGACAGATTTGTAACCTGGTCCTCAATGCTTCTGACAAAGACTTTCCTGGGTAACATATGCTACTAAGTCTGTATCATCATCATTAGAATGCTCTTCCTAGTACATATCATGCTTATCCTAAATCCCCTTTGAAATGTAAGATGATTACTTGTTGTATTGTTCATAGGCTTGTATTGCTCCTTTGAACAACACTCAGAACTGTTGCTTTATGTCTTTGTATTCTACAGAAGCCTTTTACAGAATTGAACATTATCATCATGGACCCTCTGGGTCTTATCTTTTTGGAACTAAGCTATTAATGGACCTGGCATAAAGCCCTGCAGAGCCTAGCGGAGATGTTTCGGTTCACTACTGAACACTGGACAGCAACAACTTCTCATTCAATGAGATTTTCTAGCCATTTTACAGTCACATTACAGAAGTTTCATTCAGACTATATTCCTTACATTGCCTATGGGAACGTTACAAGAGACAGCAAGCCCTCGGGTAATAGAGAAGTATAAAGAGCTAAAAATGCTTGACCTATCCATTCCTCACAAGGAACACTGGTAAATTCATAGTGAATCATTTTTCAATTATTAATCTGCTAAAGCTCTTATTGAAGGCAAGGATAATTTGTTCCATTTGGAAAATAATAATATCTACCTCTTCTATTCCTAACATGGACTAAAATCTTCAGGAATAGTTTGTGAACTTTGTTTTCTCTGTCTAATTGTGCTGGGTACTTGTAGGATCATTATCTTTGATATAAGTTTAACTATTCTGACGGATGAATGTGTAATAAAACATATACTTCTCCCTTGTTTAACCATATGGATGAATTTACAAGAAAAATTCAATCATCTGTTTTAATGTGCAACTATGTCATCTTTAAGTCATTAGGCAGTTTTCACATTTCTGCCTTCAGTTGTCCTGTGAGATAATGACTAAGATAACACACACACAGGGAACACCATAATGTAAAAATACCCCACTATAGGCTAAAAGCAACAACGGACAAAAATCTAGCTACAGGGTTTTGCAGGCCAATATCTACCCACTGTCCAAGAAAGGAATAAGCACAAGAGTTAGAGTCAGGTACCTGGCAGCCCTGCAGTTTGTGATGATGCAATCATGTACAACCTATTAGGTGGAATTAATGAAAGAAATAATTCTTAGCAATTACTACATCTTAACTACTATAGTTAAATTTGCACCATCCCCCCCCAACAAACAAACACAAACGTGGTAATAATTCACTTTTGTTTTTTTAATGAAAGTGTGAAAACTAGTAATGAGAAGATAAGAGGTAGTGACTAGAAATCAAGAGGGCATATATCTTTGCCTATATCAGGCTATTAAATAACTGAAGTGACTCATAAGCCACAAACCTTGCAGTGACACCTTGCATTGGAACTGGTTACTTTAAGCCATCCATTGTCTCAGGAGCAAATTGGAGTTATGCAGCATCATTTGTGTTGGGTATATACAATGTGACTATGACTCTCTACAAAAATCAGATTTCTCAAGTGTACTCCAACACTTATAATGATGTCTTCCCAAGATTTTCATCAAAAGGCTTGAATAAGAACAAGCTATTGTGAACATCGTGGATCTTGACAACTTGAAAACACTGCTTTCTTGAATTGATTGCTCCTGTGAGAAACAAAATAATAAAGGCTGAGTTGTTGAGTACCATTTCCTGCTTTCTGACTTGAGGTACAATTGTTCTGAACATTTTTCACTTAACAAGGAAAGACCAAATAATTCTGCATTTTGTCTTTATTACAATATTGTCCATACTTTACACCATATATTTTTCTTGCCTTTATACTTTTTTTTTTTAAATTTTCAGAAAGATTTACTTTGGATTACTAATCTAGAGTTTATCCTTTATTACCGAACTTAGGACTTCTGCTCTCTCACTAAAATCAGCTGTGCTGGACTAAGCTTAACAGAATTGATCTGTATATGTATTACGGAGCAAAGTTAGAAATTTACCCTCTTGTTCAAAGATGTGCTGTGCACATAGCTCACTACCCTTCACCATTATCTTAAGGACAGTTTTGACAGCTAGTAATTTGGAAGGTGTAATTGTCCTAACAGCCATGAAATGACAAATTGTAGGCTACTGGCTATGACAAGTTCATCTGATTTTTTTCAACCATGCATGTATATATCACACGTGATTTAAACAGCTTAAACTAGAAAAGTCAGGAAAATATATATGTGAAAACTAGTCAGCTTTATCCCAGTACTTCTACCTTTGTCACTTAGTTGTCCACACCTGTTCAATTTTCTAGAGTTGGTCTGGTATGTAAGTAACAATTAATGATTTTTTTTTTAAGTCAGTTTCCTGACAAAATACATACTGACCATAATAATAGTCATATTTTTCTCTGTCACTGGACAAACATTCATATGACATGTACTGCTCTCCAAATAAGCCTAGTGAAGTCCCCAAAGTATAGTTTCTTGCACTTTTCCTGGTAAAGTGATCTTTTTTCCATGAAATAAAATTTCCTTGTAAAATGTAATAATTCTTCTCTTGAAAAAGAGAGTCTGGTGACTTTGGGTATGCTTCTAGAGCAGCTTGATCATTTTGTGACCCTGTAAGAGGAACGGGAGCTTTGGATTTTCAGTACCAGCCTGTCTGAGATGCAGCAATGAGTCAGACATTGGCTTAAGGTTTGCAGAGCATTTCCCAAGTTTCAGTTTCTTCAAACAGCTGCAATGTTCCTGCTTTAGTTACACTGTGAGGGTGTCTAGACGGAGTATCAGCAATCCCAGCACCTTGCTGTGCACATGCTCTGCCTGCAGATTGTACTACATGCACAGAAGTGATCTTTGACATCTCACCAGCACACCATCTATGTCTTTGTTATTTGTCAAGGGTAAGAGTCATTTGCATTGTGTATAAAATTGCAGCAATCTAATATGCACAAGTATTTTTTACAGGTTTTTCCTTAACCACTGGCAGCAAGTCATTCCTTCTCTATACGAGCATGCAAAGTCACAGCATCAGTTAATGTGTCAGCAGTGTATGCAACAGCATTGGAGAACCATCAATCCCGTACCTGCATTCGGCAAAGTAAATATAGTGCATGATTTATTATGTCTGATTCCCAATTCTTTCTCCCTCACTTCTGAGCCACTGTGACTGACTCTGCATGTCTAACTTTTTAATTCTAAATTTCTAATAGTCATGCTTCATTCTAAAGGTTGATAGAATTTCAGTATTTAGGGCAAGAATGTAAGGTTCAGTACTGTATGGTAAATCTACATTTTATTGCAGTCTTAGCCTATGTTTGCTATCACCAGTCAGAGCAGCTTCTAAAAGGATGCAAAACCCCAAACCCTGACATCAGTTAATGTTAAGCACTAGCAATTTAAAAAAAAAAAAAATCTTAAACAGTGGTTTTTTTTTTCTTTTTGTTTTGTTTTGTTTTGTTTTGTCAGGGCTTCACCTGTGACCATAAACCAAGAATATCTTGATAATACCCTAGTATGTAACTCAACTCATGTTGACTTAGGAAATTCCTTTCCTCGGCAGCCCTTCACAAAGTAAATACATTTACTGTAGTTACCAAACACCAATTCACTGCTAAATTCAGAAGTATTTAGTATTTTCTGACTGCCTACAAGCAACAAAGAAGAACACACCTGGTGTGTTAGTATTCAGTTACCATTTTTTAAATACTTTTTTTTAAGACCTGAGTTTTAGAAGTTGGACACATATATGTGGACTTCTACATTTCAGTCCTAATCATATTAGTTCTTTTTCTATTTTCTCCTGACACTGCCTGAATTTAATACCTGACAAGTGATTGAATGAAAATAAAAGCTTGTATTAAAAATAATGCATTTTACTATCCACTCTTTTGTCTTTTTGATGGATAAAAAGTTAATATAATCGTGTAATTCAAAGCTTTCTTTTTAACATAAAGAGTAATTAAAGTACAAGTTACTCAACAGACTTTTTCTATGAAATTATACTATTCTAGAGGCAGTTACTATTTTGTATTGAATTTTCACAGAGATTGAACACCTTTCCTACTAGAAAAGCACACCAAAATATCACCATTCAGTAAGAAAAGCAAGGAGTTCTTGTTGTTGCTTGTTTGTGACATGGATCCTCGTATCCATTTATCTCTGATGTATCTAATTTTGATTCTGCTCTGGACTGATGACATAAACTAAGCACAGATCCTCTCACGACAGAAAGATTGGTGAGGAAAACTCTACAAGTCACTTAGGATGGTATTCATCTCACTTAACTTCAGACATCTACATCCGACTTAATCACTGCATACTCCCTTTATAGTCAATGGAGAGAAATAAGCAGTTTTAAGATGCCATTCATCTGCCCTATTCCAGATAGCTACTTTAGGATAGAATCAATCACCCTTTCAGGCTGTCTTTGTTTCACCATTGACTATAAAGGTAGTCCACAGTGACTAGATCAGATGTAAATGTCTGCCTTGTAGACGTTTATGTTTGATGAGGTAAATCTTGCCATGAGATATAATGGGAGACCTGGGTCCACACCTGTGGCACAAAAACTGGGGTAGAATAGCCCTGTACATCTAGGAATAGTAAGTTTGGCTCTACTTTCATTCTAGCTTTCTCAGTCTATTCTTCTGGAAACAGAAGGTGAAGTTCTGACTCAATGTGAGTATCTGTAGTAAGTTATCATGCCGATTACACATCAGAAAATGTCATATACACATTTTAATTCTGTTGCACATAGGTTTACACATGCAACTTCTCAGATGGGAACCCCAGATGTCAATCAAGATGAGCTTTGCTAACCATGCCTCTCCTCATCCAAAATCAGCACCTGGCCAATACTGGCACAGCACGGCAGGCGTCTCAGCTGCTGGGATGCTGTGCCTGACCATTCTGGTAGAGGAACAGAGATGGAAGAGCATTCGGTTCAATGGGAACCTGAAGACTGCTGTGCTTCCCCCGCCTTGTCAGTTCTCTGCTGACCAGGCACTCAGAAACTGCTAGAACTTGAAGGCAACAGTGTGCTGACAAGGCTACAAAAGCAGATCAAAGCTAATAGATTGCTCCTCTTGTTTTGAAATACTATCATATGCATTCATGGCTCTGATTTTGCATAAAAAGATGATGGAGCTGTGTTTCTTAATTAACTGAAGAAAAAAGAAAAGAATTAGCCAATACCATTTGTATGAACAACATTCTCTACATAACCATTTAAGTTAAAGTCTATTAATTATTGGTTGACAGAGTCATAGATGGCTGTCACCCTTTGCATACAAGCAAATAATTTAATGTTCCTCAATCAAAAGCTTGGTCTTATACCATACAGCATTGGGATTTGGATCAGAAAAGTGAAGGGAGAAAGGGACTTCAAAATTGCAAGGTGCATGTACACCTGTTAGCAAAAGTTCTGCTCAAGCACCCATATGCCACTGGACCAGTATAATACTTGAGCGACAGGAAACTCCAGAAGGCAACTCAAATCCTGGATAAGTGCAGCTACAACTGCCAAGATGTACCATGGTACACTTTGCCATCCTGCCCTATTGTCTCCCCAGGTCAGGCACTCATAGAATACACCATAGCTTTTATTTCTGGTATAAGTTTGTGCTTTCTCTCCATGAAACCTGTACATGACTGCATGTACAGTTTACAAAGGAAAAAACAACATGTGCCTACAGCACAAGAAGGTCTCACACCTGAGTTTTATAATGCAGATATAGACTATTCTTTCCCTACTGACCCATTACAGAGTCTACAGCTTCTGGTTTCATGAAATAAATCTCCCAATTAAGTGAGATGAATCCAAACTTTGTAGGTTGCAACTGCAGTGTACAGGAGGTGTCTTTGGTTTCAAATACTTCCGATGGGGTCCAGAGGTCCATCTTTTCTGTTTGCAAGAAAGGAACAGTGAGTTTTGAACCTGGCAACACGGGTCAGAAAAGTTATACAAGTTTGTAGCATTGTTCAGAGTGAAGCAAATATCAGCAATGGTCATACTGTACGAAGAGTTATCATCTCATAGCCTCTAAGATACTAACATGTTTTGATCAGGAAGAATCTTAAACTGCTTTTGGAAGAAGATGACTGACAGTACTGATTTCAGAATGGTATTCTCAGTGTTTCACTGGCACAAAAATTTGTGTCAACAATTTACTGTGCTATTTTTGGTCTTTCACTGCAAGCGTTGGTATTAAAAATGCCACTTTTTGAGTGGCATAATTTTGTTTTGAGTCCATTTTTCTGTTATCATCTCTCTATCTGCGTAGAGCTTTTGAAAAATATCTCCTTCATCCTTGTATTGGACATAAAAATGTCCTTCTTTTGAAAATGTGAAACCTGGGCTGTAACCTACACAGGAGCTTAACAGCTTTTGAGGGAGGGCGTGGAGTTTTCCATAATGTTTGGAATGGGATAATCACAAATAAGCTAGATAATTTGAATTAATATCTAGTTTCCACTTTTTTTGGAGCAGGGAGTCAGGGACTGTTAGAGTCCATTGTATACATAATCTACTTTTTTCATAGAAGGATTTAATGGTAAGCTGGTGTCGTGGTGTAACCCCAGATGGCAACTAAGCCCCACACAGCTGCTTGCTCATTCCCCCCACATTGGGATGGGGAAGAGAATCAGAAGAAGGGTAAAAGTGAGAAAACTCATGGGTTGAGATAAAGGCAGTTTAATAGGCAAAGCAAAACCCGCGCATGCAAACAAAGCAAAACAAGGAATTCATTCACTCCTTCCCATCGGCAGGCAGGTGTTCAGCCATCTCCAGGAAAGCAGAGCTCCATCATGCATGACGGTGACTTGGGAAGACAAATGCCATCACTCTGAACATCTGCTGTTTCCTTCTTCTTCCCCCAGCTTTATATGCTGAGCATGACGTCATACGGTATGGGATCTCCCTTTGGCCAGTTGGGGTCAGCTGTCCCAGCTGTGTCCCCTCTCAGCCTCTTGAGCACTCCCAGCCTGCTCGCTGGTGGGGTGGGGTCAGAAACAGAAAAGGCCTTGACTCTGTGTAAGCACTGCTCAGCAATAACGAAAACATCCCTGGAAACATCCTTGTAAACAGCACTGTTTTCAGCACAAATCCAAAACATAGGCCCATACTAGCTGTTATGAAGAAAATTAACTCTACCCCGCCAAAACCAACACAGCTGGAAAAGCTTCACATACCAGTGTTCTAAGGCTGCATAATTACAAACGTACCAAAAGGACCAGAATAGCTCTATTTTAGCCCAAGAAAGGAGTAATAAATACACATATATATATATATTTTTTTTTTAATTATCTAATTGTTAAAGCCTTGGAGACCTTTGTGGATTCATGGGTAAATTTATTTTATCCCTCACCATGAAAATAAATATTACTTATATTATTATGTTTTCATTAAGGCATGCAATTAAGTTAGACACAGAAATGAGGCAGATTCTTGATCTCACTCTTTGTGATGCTTTAGTAGCATAAATGGGCTATAAAGTCAATTTAACAAAGCAGATGGAGATTCTCTTGAGGAGAGGGAATATGAAATGGAAATATGCCATTTCTTTTGCAATACTGATTGGATTATAGCTGCATGATTCAGAATGCTGCTGTGTTACAGTGAGCCCTTTAAACATAAATGGCCCTTTGGAATTAGACTCACAAAATTAGGTCTGGAATCAGCCCCAGGATTGCTATACAATAATAGGTTCTTTATGTCTCACCACCTGTGTCCAGTGTATATGGGCACAGCTGAGAAGTTGAACCAATGTATTTAACAACTTATTTACACCACAGTCTAATGAAAAAGCCAACAGTCACCATGATACAATAATCAGACACTCCTTGTTTATGTCTGAACTGTATGTGGACATCCAGTTTGGCTACACATCTCCCAGTAACATACAGTTAAGATACTCATTTTGGAGATACATGTTCTTCCCTTGCCAGATTGATTTGCTCATAGCCTTTATTCTTTCACCAAGGCAGCCTTTACTGGTCTGAGTTACTATGAAGAGTTATATATTCTGCATCTGACTCAATCAGGCTTTTGATCTTTGCCTGACTGCGAGTATACAAGACGTGGGCAATTACAAGGGTTTGTAGAAATTTGCATTTGAGGAAAGAAATTCAGATTGTAGCTGTTTCTAATGTTTTCCGCAGCTTATGTGACAAACCCCTCAGGAAACAGTGTTTTGGATACTAACTCTCTTGTTACCATATTAATTGCCTTTGTCATGACAGTTTTGGCATCTGAAAATGGCTGGGAACATGCTGTGCTCCTCAAGAGACCAATCAAGGGCAGGGGAAATTGGTTTATTGGTTCCCAAAGCAGCCTGCGCTAAAGGTGCCGCTATTCAAGCATAGTTTTGAGTCTCCTAGCTTGAATGAGGAGCCAAAGACACTTCGGGCTAAAGAAAACAGAGCTTTCATTTAGAACGGAGAAGGGGAAACTGAGAAGTTTATTTCTCTGCCAGCATGTCTTCTGCAGTTAGCTTTTGTGTGCAAATCTGTGTGTCACAGTACAGAGGGTGGGACCTGGAATCAAGGTTGCCAGAATCCAGTGAGGTCCTGGGCCTCCCAGGAGGGATCCTGAACATCTTTGTGTTTAAATGAACTTCAGCTAAGCTTGCTGAAGTGCATGCTTTCAATCAAGATTTTCCCTGTGATCAAAGAATACACTGTCACAAGGACAGGCTGCAAACTGGAGGAAAGGGATCAAGGAATAAACATCAGGGCATAAATAATTATGAAGGTTATTTTAAATTATGCTGGATTTATAACGTAAGAACAAGGAGATGTTAATTTCTGGCTAATTCTTCTTTCTTTGAGAAGAGTGGCAAGCAGCTGTTACACTGTAGGTGATAGACTGTAGGTGGTAAAGGGATGGGTCAGGATGGCAGGTGGTGGGGCAGCGAGGAGAGACTGGAAGAAATGGAACATAAGGAGAGGAAGATCACATGCACGTTAAAAAGCCAAAGGAGTTGCGACAAGAAAAAGAAAGGGAAAAAAAAAACAACACCTGATACTTACTTCAGTTTATGCCCAGAAAACTCAGATTCAGTAAAAATTTAGTGATGCAGCAGAATTGCTTCTATAATGTTAAATAAGGGAAGAGAATCCTTTTCAGCATGAACTGCAGAAGATATAGAGAAAGTGTGCAACCTGACCCTATTATTTTTCCTGAGTCTCAAACAGACAGAGGAGACATATTCTGAGTTTTTACTGACGTATGCAAAATTGTTTTTTTGACACTTAGTGAAACTAGTGAAATGTTAGTGCTGTAGGGCCAGATCAGTAAGCTTATNTTTGTTTGATTTTTTTGTTTGTTTCTTCCTGCTAAATACTCACAAGCCATTCTTGGTCCTTAGGCCTAGCTAGTCAAAACAGTGGGTTGAAAAAGCGTGTAGGAGGGTCGCATCACTGTCCTCTCGCATTGCACCAGCCACTGCAGGAGGCTCTGTTATGAGAGTCTGCTGCACTGAACATCCCCTGTAACAGCAGCTCGCTTATCTCCCATGCAGTACTCATTCACGCTAAAGCTCGTGCATCTTTACATACACACACCGGAGGTCACAGGATATATCTTTTATGTCCTGAAGCCCTTAGCAGAAGCTATAAGTGCTTCCATAACGTGGACATGTCTCAGAATAGCACAGAACTCTGCAGAAACATGATAGGGAGCACTGTGCCTCTGGAAAGATAATGCAATATTTTAGTAACTAACAAAACGGTAACTTTTACAGCAGAACTTAGCCTTAGCAAGCAATCAAAAGGGATGAAGCAAGGAATTATGCAAGACACTTCCTGTTCCCTTCTTCCCCTTATTTAAATGATGTATTTTTGCAGCAGAACAGAAGCTGTGAGTCAGGGAGAGGCACCAGGATCAGTAGGATTTAAGTGAGAGCATCAGTACGTCATGACAGATTTTGAATGGCGTTACATCTATTATTCATTACTTACTCACATCCAAGTCTATAGTTAAGGGAAGTGATTTGATGGGCAAGACATGTACATAAATTGCCCATCAGATGCTATAATATACTACTGAGGGAACATTTCAAAAGGCACAAAATACGACAGAAAACATAATACACCCTGCATGCTAAGTACATAATTGTCCAAAATGCATGCTCTGAACTTTACAGCCCTTTTCATTTGCAAATTTCAAGAATTCTTGGGAACTCACAGAACGCTATATGAATTTCGAGAACAGACAATACTTCTTCAGAGAGTATCCCAGCAGTAGAGAAACTCTCCTGACAGCGATGATCAAGGAACTGTCAGGAGAACAGCTAGATAGGTATAAACCTAGCTTTAACTACTTGTAGGTTACAATGTAATATACTACCAAGACACCAATGTTTCTGTAGTAATTTTTGTTCAAGGGGATCTTAAATTGCATCTTTCCTAGGTAGTTACACTGATGAATTTAGGTGCATTTTGTAACATTACTAGCAGTACACATTTTCCTCCTTTTTTTCCCAGCTGAAAAATAAATTAAACAAGATTTTTTGCCTTGAACAGACATACTAGGATAAATGTAAAATATCTGATGCCCTTGTTGTTTGCTACAGCATAGAAGAAAATAGTTTCTTACAGCTATAAAGAAACTCTTAGGAGAAACAGTTCTTTGTCATCTATGACTTGGCTCTGACTACAGCTCAGTAAATATATAGTTTGGTTCTTACTCTACCAAAGAGATCAAAAATGGCTTCCAATTTTTCCACCTGTATTTCTTTTTTGCCTGTCATAGCAAGCATTGCTTAGATGGGACTAACTCTTTTTCATGTCTTGTTTCTAGTTTCATTGCTACCCAACCTATGGGAATTTGTACGTAATATAAGACAACGGTATTAAGTACAGAGAACAAGACATTTATTTTTCTTCCCTGTTGGGGCAAAACTGCCTGCCTCCCTGCATTATTTAGGTCCATAGAACAATAATATCAAGGACAGTGAGCTGTCTAGCCCCCACTACACTTTTCATGGACGCCCAGTTAGTGAGTTTCTATCTTATGTCCTCTCGGTATCACTATAAATCACAACTATAAATCACAACAAATAATAATAATGAGAAAACCAACAGTCATCATCATCATCATAGAGAGGAGGATCTGTGGCATCTTTTGGTTTATCTTTTCCATTTAACTAAATTATTTCCTTGTTAGCATGACAAAAAGGGAGAAGAAATATTCTTCGTCATATTTAACCAGGAGATCTTACTCAATATTTAGTAGTACAGTACATGATGCACCTTGTATGGCAGAACTGAATGCATTAATCCATACCCAGACTTCAGAAGGAAGGATAATCAATCTATGAAGGGATTTATGTGTGTCTAGGGAGAAAGATGGACTTCATAAGAAGTAAAGAAATTAGCTTATGCAGGTGAGTCAGTGCTCAGTGTATCACTTGGTATAGCTCACCACAGAACTGTGCATTCAAGGTATACTAATGAACCTTATACAAGGATTTGTTAGGTAAAATGTATTTGGTTCAGTGATTGGTAAGGGCAGGAGAAACATTTATTTTGCATCTCTTTGCAAACACTCTGTGAGTCACATCTCACAACAAGGATACTAACTGGACACTGCCTGATTTTCCTCCCCTTCAGGTATCATTATAAGTGATTGTAAGTGAATAATGGGTGTATTTTGATGTTAAATAGTTTTACAAAGTTGGGGAGTATCAAATATCAAATATTTAATATCATTTAATTAAGCCAAACCCCCACAATTTAAAAGCAGATTACAAAGAAAAGGAGTGTTTCAGGCTGAAATAAACATTTTATTCCCATAAGATCCACTTTTTTATCCCATTCATAACCTTGTATACAGTTATTTTAATAACTGAATGAAAACTCAAAAGAGAACAATATTTAGAAACAATCAATATGTTTTATATTTTCATATTTTTAAACATATTTTAGAAATAAACAGCCCAACCAAATGAAAATAAAGAAATATTATTTTGAAAATTACTATTCTGTATCTTTTCAGAGAAAAATACTCTGTCATTCGACTTTCCAACTTAGAATCATGGACTATAAGACAAAGACAAGGTGCTGTCATTGGCTATGTTAGCTCAGATCCTCCTAAATCTGATTATTCACGATGATTTAGAAACAATCATGTTTCTAAATTTCTTTTACTACTATTAAATCTTTGCATGGAGCAGTTTTAATGTTTGCTAATCTTTTACACAGGCTTGACAATGAACCTTGAGCAAAACCAATAAAAACTCCACAAACAGAACCATTTTATACAACCCATAAATTCCACATTGTTGCCATGATTTAGAGTGTCTTTAGGATATAGGGCTTCTTCAGAGGTTAAACTTTTGTTTAAAAATGGGATACAAGAGGCTGTGGCTTTTTTGTTAAGGGAGTGTCTTTCCAAATATATGCTAATATAATGTTGATTTTATGAGTCACTGACCAGAAGAGCTGACAACTTATATTCTTAAGGAGATTCACACCATAGGTGAGGCAACACCTATGAGTCCCAGGCAAAGGTCAAACACAAAACAAAATATGGACTGTGCCCTATTTACCCAATTTAGCAGAATATCTCTATAAAATATAAATTTTATGCCGTACATTGTTTTTATAAAAATATCTAGCAGCAAACATCTTGAAAAGTGGCTCTTCCACAGTGTTTACCTCAAAAGGAAGAATTTACATAGTAATTTAAAAAATGCAAACAACTATTTTTTCAGATTTGTGCCTAAGATTTTAAGCTGAATGAGGCACTAACCACAGCTACCCTGGTTTTTCACAGCAAACACAAGACGTTCTCCAAATACTGCTATAATATAAATACTAAAAATCAAGTATCTTTACATCACCAGAGACTCAAACCCCTTCATTTAAATATTGTTAGTCACACATGAATCAGGATTCACCCTACAGAAATTGGCAGTGTGAAGTCATCTTAAACAGCCTAGAAAAAGCATTCAAGGAAAGGACCCACTGCACCTAACATTACCTTCTCTGAAGCTGAGTGAGCAGCACCATACGTAGTCAGTGGAGGAAATAAGCAGGCAATCCCAGAGGAAATTTCATGCCAGCCTCAAATAGCTGTCCAAGACTTGTAGGATGAATCACTCTCTTGCTTACTCTTTCTCAGCTGTACACTACAACCTTAATGACTAGCTTAGACTTGATGCCTAACTTTTAGGCAGCCAAGGTTAGGTAAGATGAATCCTGCCTTCACTATGAAGACAAAGATGATTTTTCTAGGGGTTTCATAAAGAAATTGAGGGACAACAAGAGAGAGCGTTCTGTGGGAATGAAAAATATTTTAGAAATGCAATTTTTTTAAACTCCAAGACTGGTCAAAAGTAAAAAGCTGGAATTATCTAGAGCATCACACTAAAGACAGGAAAGTTTCCTGACATTTGTTAGGTTTTGTGTTAGTGAAATTGCCCAAAGAAATGTCTCACATTGTATAATCTGCCACAGAATCCAGTATTACCAATATTTGGCAAAATCTGCCACAGACTTTCAGTAGCCCCAGCTCAGACTGTTTCTGAAACACTACAAAGAAAATAAGGAAAAATATTCTTTCTGATATTAACTTTTGGTGGCAATAATGCCTTATATCTTATATTTGGAAAGTATATGTAAAAATTACACCTCATCCTCCTTCACCCCCTAAAATCAGACCAGTGCTGTTTTGCACTTGCAATGCACAATTTTAAATGTCTATACAAAGGGTAAATCAGGCACTACCTATGTGCTGCTTTCCAACCAGACTGGAGGAGGTCGGAGACATTAAAAGCCATAGTAGAAGCAGTCTCAGCTATACCATCCATTTTATTTGTCTGTTGAAGAAAACAATGTGCTGTATCCAAGAGTACTTTGCCCTGAAGTGACTAATGCTGCTGCTGTAGTGTATTTGGAGGACAGCATGTTAGGCCTAAAGAATCAGGATCCTCAGCAAGAAGCACAGCAAGAAATCAGAGAAGTATATTCTAACCATAGAGAAAAGACAGAAGAGATTAATAGGATACAAGAGCTGAATTCTTCATTTTTTCCTCAGGAAATGAGATAGGCACATAACAGGTGTGCGCTCTGCTAGTGGCTTACTCAATTTACAGAAGAAATATTATGGACTGAGGGTGCTATTTGGGGTCTTGAAATGCCCATTCATCAAATATATATGATATGGTAAAAAAATCTCAAGGATTTAGGTAAATATCCCTAAATTCTGCTGTTCATCTTTTCTGTGTTCCTGTTTTTTTTTTTTTAAACTTGCTGATGTATTTTACCTGGAGATCCTGATTGTTGCATCACAGCAGCAGCAGCAGTTATCTCAAAGGAAAACATTTTGTAGAAGCAAACAATCACTGAACAAGAGAAATGAGGGTTGGCACAGACCTCTGGAAGTCATCTAGTCCAACCTCCACTTCACAGAAGGACTGTCACTGTAATAGAGCAGGTCAGTGCTTGGCTAGACCGGCCAAGTCTTGCACAATCCCAAGGATGGTGATAGCACAGTTTCACTGGGTAATCTTTCCCTGTGCTCCCCAACTCTTCTAGGATGACGCTTTTCCAAATGTTCAGTCCGAACCTCCCAAACCATGACTTGTGTCCCTTGTCCCTTGTTTTACCATCCTCATAATTCACCCCACGCCTTGCTCTTCCATCACTCCAGCATGAACTATTTTTTACAAGGGCTTGGTGTAATCTTTTTGTTTTCTATCATCTGCAGTAGGACTCAGTAATCCTATCACTTGTGCAACTGCTTTTGGCTTAAATAAAGACATCAGACTACTCCTGAATTATTTAGGAGTTGATACATCATTGGAAAACTAATTTTGACAGTTCAAAGTTGTTAATTCATGAGAAGTTCAGTAATGATTTTATGACGTAATATGGTTTGGAGGATAGGTGCCATGCCTCCATAACAGCAGACGAACTTCTAGACTTCCTCATGTCACCTTATAAGTGAAAGTGTACACAAAATTCTTCTTCTGTTGTGCCTTTAAAATATGCCGCTGGCTCCCTTCATCACAAGCATGGCTTTGCCCTGTGGGGTTTTGTTTTATTGCTCATTTGTTTCTTTCTCAGCCTCTTCATTTGTTTTCCTGGCTGTAGATCTTATCCTACTCATTTGTCTAAGTAAAATTGTCCTTGACTCTCTCTTTCCTCACCCCCCACCTACTCCAATGAATTCCACTTACCGTTGTCTCTTTTCCTCTGGTCACTTTGTACCATGGCATCCGTGCAATATTGCAGTAGTCATTAATAACTTCCTTGAGTACTTCAGCAATGGAACAAGATGGTTAAAGAGTCTTTGAGGAGCAGTTTAGAAAAATACCTGTCCACATTTTGATAAAATAATGCACAGATTTTTCTTGACTCAGGTAATAAGTAATAGTTAATAAAAATTAAACAAAAGCAAGTGTCAGTAGTCACAAGTTACTCTGAAATGTGTTTGTCTTAATATTGTAGTGAATTCTAGCATGTCTTTTATAAATATCGTTCAGCGTGTTTGCTCACCTGAAGACATAACAGTCCAGCTATCGCCACTGCATCTTAAAATTAAGTGCTAATTGTAATCCCTAAATCAGAATCAAAGCCATGTTCAGGTATACCAATAGAGCTTTTGGAGGTAAAAATGACACAGATATTGTATTATATCGCTGTCCCTTTGGTTAAATACTTTTTCCTCTCCAAGGTTTGTAATACATTGTCCAGAAGTTAAATGAGCCCACAGATGATCTCCTTAGAGAGATCTGCTAAAGTGGATTTCCACAGCAGGTTTGCTAAGTGAGACATAAGGCTAATGCCCAGTCCTGATAATATATCCAATAAAAACCTGTGTGTCAGGAATCAGTGAGTTTACATGTTCTCAGCTAATGGTATCAGAAGTCTTCAGTTAGGCTATCACAGACAAAGAGGGGGCCTTTGCCACTAATGAAGGTTAAACTTGGAAACCTCCTAATCTTTTTGTTACATTTGAACTCATGCATAAAAGAGTGTGACACTCTGAAATCTGAGTGTGTAACCTGGCTGGTTTTCAGCCTCATCTCAGGTTTTGAATCACGTTTCTTTTCCTTTTCTGCTTCCTTCCTACCTTCCAGCATTACACTTGGAGTTTCACATATGGGAAATGCAGGCAAATGGGTGCGTTGCCACCAGCTCCCTGACTTAGGCAGACAGAGGACCAGAAACAACAGACTTACGGCAGTGGAAACTTGTCTAGATGTTGCCTTTGAGTTAGCCCTTCAGGAGTCAAGCTAAGAGACTCTTCTCTTAGGGTGGAGTTTCTCTATACTCATAACAGACTGACGTCACTAGCACTGATGTCCTGTGGTCTCAGCATATGGCATTCAAGAACCCACTAAATAATTGTTTCTTTAAAACCAAAGCATTTCACAGGAAAAACTCTTCATAACAGTCTATAATCTGTCTATCTTTTCCTAAAGCTTATTATTTTCTGTCATCTGGGGAAGACCCCTATTACTTTGAGACCTATGTCCTTGTCTCTGACTATTTTCTTTCCATGAAAAGCTCAGTAACAATACACCCTGTTCTCTTTTTCTCTCTCCTTCTCAAGAGTCTTTTCAACTCTTTGCAACATTGAACTAAACCAATATACTGGGTTACTTTATGCATTTATGTATTGTTGATCCTGGACAGGTAGCATTCAGGTCTTATTGTTAAGTTTCCATCATGAAGTGAAACAGATACTGATTGGGTGCTTTTTTTGGTGCCATCCAATTTACCTCCATGGAACGGGCACAGAGTCTCGTTTTCCTAAATGAAGTAGAAGCAAACAGGAACTCACAGTTTCCTTGCTCACAATTTCTGTGCGGAGCTTTCTGACATGGCCAAGATTCCTCTCTCTGAGGAACACGCTGCCTGCTGGCTTTCCACAATCTATTTCTACCTCAGACACAAACAGATCCGATCAGTGCCTGTATCTATGAATTCTTACGGAAAGCTTTTGGATTCTCAGGCCCTTTATAGCTCGTTACATTGGGTCATGGCTGTATTGTTTCAACTATATTACTCCAAAAAGAAATGTAAGTACTTCTTGCATTTAGAGCTTGTCTACACATGAAACTATCGAGAAATAATTACTCAGTAATAGCTCAGAAATACATGACTAGTTTATAAATGCATTCCTATTTCAGACCTCAGAAAGTATTACATGATAAATTAGGAAAAGGTAATCTTTAAAGTGAGTTCCCAGTGGGATGTTGTGGAATACCTATTCCAGTATAGATTAACGTTTTCTGATGGTTTCTAGATTATGTACATAGAGCTGGACACATCCTACATCATTACTTCACATGCTAGTTGTGTTATTTTTGGCTACAACTAATGGAACAAGGCAGATACCTTCAATAAATGATTCAAATTTTAGAGAACGAGGTTGTTTTCAGATTTGCAGAAAAGGACTTGCTGGACACCATGTTGAACATGATCCAAAAATGTGCCCACGCAGCAAAGAAGACTGATGGCATCTTGGGCTTCATTAGGAGGAGTGTTGCCAGCAGGTTGAGGGACATGTTCCTTCCCCTCTACTCAGCACTGGTGAGGCCACACCTGGAGTCCTGTGTCCAGCTCTGGGCTCCCCAGTAAAAGAGACACACAGACATACTGGAAAGAGTTCAGAAAAGGGTCACAAATATGATGAAGGGACTGGAACATCTGTCCTATGGGAAAAGGCTGAGAGAGCTGGGGCTACTTAGCCTGGAGAAGAGAAGGCTCAGGGGGATCTTTCTAACGTATATAAATACCTGAAGGGAGGGTGCAAAGACAGAGCCAGGCTCTTTTCAGTGGTGCGCAGTGACAGGACCAGAGGCAATGGGCACAGACCGGATGACGGGTGGAGCTATCCGAACACCAGGAAACACTTTTCTTTCTCCCTCTTTGGAGATATTCAAAAGCTGCCTGGACATGGTCCTAGGCAACCAGCTCTAGGTGGTCCTGCTGGAGCGGAGTTGTACCAAATGACCTTCAGACGTCCCTTCCAACCTCAACTATTTTCTCATGCTGTGATTCTGTTCCTAAAAGTTGCACACCTCAGTTAACAAGGAAGAATATGAGCTCCAATTTGAAAATGATAAGACCTTTGTAAAATTGAGTCTTTGGATGCAAAATTTTCTTTGTAATACATATTAAAAATATTATATATACATTATATCTCTATATATCTATCTATATTTTTATCTATATCCATATCTGCATACATCAGAAATAACAAAAAAGCAACACTTATTTAAAAGGTATATTAAAGTGTATTATATGTAACAAACAAAACCTAAAATACGCTTACAGATCAGAAGAGAACAATCATAATTTAGACAACAGGAAAATGTGAGTACACATCACTAACCATAATTTAAAAATGCTCATTAAACTGTTTGTCACTTCAGATATACTAACACAGAGGAAGTAGCAGACAGCACCTAAGGGAGAAAAATATGAATGGTAAGAAAGGGTAACGTCTGATGAAATAATTATTGTGGGTTTTTTTTAATATTCTAATGTAGAGGTAGGAAAGAATACATTTTATGTTTCATTTAAAGGCAAAATATCCACTTATAGATCAAAGTAATTCTATATTGCATATAGATTATGAAGGCACTGTAACTTTGTTTTATATATATGTACATATATGAGCACTCAGCATGCTTACCACAATAAAATTATGGCCCTGATATGGAACTGCAATAGCAACAGTAAATAATTATAATGGTAATAATTTGTGCTTTGAGCAAAGGCAGAGTACCTTGTCATTAAAAAGATATGCTTTGTAAATGGTAGAAATTCAATGGGAGTAGGAGCCTACGAAGAGTCTCAGGTCTTAGCTACACCACACTAACTATCCTAAAGCCCAATGGTAGCAGTTTATAGTGAATCTGCTATTTTACAGCCATTAAAAAATAAAGATTAATCTATGATGTGACTTTATCAAATATTTCAATCCAAGAACAAGTGTTTTATTTAATAAAAAGTTTGTTCATAAAATAATTTTGTCCCTTTATCCTAACATTTTACTCATAGAAATAAAACCATGTGTAAAAATAATTCTGTCAGCAAGACAGAAGAAAAACATATCTCAAAACTGCAATTACAGAAAATGTGTTACACCTGTTTTACAGGTTGAAAGATAACTGACTGTCTTTCTCTTTTTCCTTTTAAAATCCCTGACCCAGAGGAACTGAACCAAGATCAACTCAGAAGGACTGAATGTTCACTAAGAACCTTTAGATTTATCTGATGTAGCCACTTTCCAAATTCCAGCACAAATCTAAAACAATTTAGTCAGCACAAGATAAATGCTTTTGGTGATAAGCTTTCATTAGGAAATATCTAGAGAGAATGAAATTAACTTTTCTTATTGGGTTTTTGGATTAATTATCCAGTGAACACCTATTGACTGAAGGTTGAGCTTTTTTTTTTTTTTTTTCCATTTCAATGAATACTTTCCCTCATTCGGTTCTTCTTCAGTTATTCATTGTAATCGTTGATGAAGTATCCCCTAGGGCCTCAGTTCCTCCTACAGAAATTCAAGAGCTTTGCTGAGATGCTGTTTAGGAAACTGTCAGTCTAACTTTCTTTATAATCAACAGTGAGAGATAAATGTCTCCAAAGGGGTTTTCAGTCTACATCACCACTTGGAGGTGCCTCTCTATCTCTAACATAGGGAACCTGAATCAACTGCAACTCTTTTTAGACATCTTATGTAAGAGCTTAAAGCTAGGTTGGATGTGTTTGGGCCTAAGTTCCCAAAGTCTATTTCTGCCATTGATTTTCCTTAAAAAATTACTTAATTTTTCTTTGTTATTTTCTTACCTGAAGAAAATCGAAGTTCTGATCATATGTTCACTCATTTACTTTCTTACAGTCATACAGATTACAGTATTCCAGCTCTCCATGTTGATAGAACTTATGCTTAATCAATATTTATGTAATACAAACCATGCCTACTTCAGTACGTTATTGCCGGTGAATAAATACTAACCTGGCCAGCACTCTCAGCCAGTTAAGTTGCAATACATATTAGAGTTCTTAAGAAAGTATTATAGGATTAATGATCTTGGACTGAAATCTAGACACTAATTGCCTTATAATAACACCATCCTGTATTACAGACTGAATACAAAGAGTAGTAAAAGTAAGGAAAAGTGATGAGGTACTGTAAGTTTAAAATTAATTAAGTAGGCATTGAGAAAAACCAGCTAGGGTACATATAGCATTACAGTACAGAGCATTACACTGAAAGTATGGGTAGTTTTAGAAAAAAACATAAGAAAATAAATTGCAGTCATAATGTGCTTTGGACTAAAAAAATATTAAAATTACTAATGAACATTTTCCTTTATTTTGAAGATTCTGCATTAGACCATTAATTTCTAAAAAATAAGCCTCTAGTAAAAACCAGAAGAGAAATGAAAGAATAAAACCATAGAGTGTTTGAGAAGTGGGAAGAATTTTCAGTTGTTGATCTTAGAAGTCCTATATGGAATTAAATCGCATGTATATCTTTTGTTTGTTGTTTTTTATGCAGCCTATCAGCATTGTATCTGATTTCTGTCCACGTAAAATCAATAGCAATAAAAAATGATAATGAACTTCAAAGACTAATAAGGAGGAAAAAAATGAACAAAATTTTACCTAGCTTCTTTGGCAGCTTTTTGTTTGGGGCAATAGTTTGTCACAAGCTTATTTTATTTATTTTTAGTGGTATTTCAGTGTGTCAGTAATACAAACATCATTCTTCTATCCATGCTGTCCTGCAATGTGCTGTAAAGACTTTTTAAAGATGAAAATAATCTGAGTTCATAAAATCACATAAATGTGCATAAAACATGCGTAAAGGTGTGTAAAATGATGCTGAAGAGAAAAAGAAGACCAATGAGTTATACTTCAAGTTGAATGCACTGCATCAATTACATAAGTTATACGTATTACATGGAGTATGACCAAAGTCATCATACTTCTTCATTTATACTTTATTTCCGTTCTCAAATCCTCAGATAGATCCACTTAAAGAGATATCGGCATGTCACTATTTTGAAGATAGTGGGCCATCATACAAGCACACAACTGAAAGATTTGAGGCTTCAGAAAGGATCCTCTTGACTCTTCCTCTTCTTCCACGCTCTTTTCACACAATCTCAGATAAGTCAGCTAGAGTTGAATTCATCTCATTTAACGCCCATCACCTAATTTTAAGCTGATCAGCCAGCCTTCCTCTGCAACAGAAAGAACCAGACACCCTGAGGGACTAATTCATCCTGTTGTAAAGCAGGTGTTCATATCAAGAGTTATATCAAACCCCCAAAATTTATGGAAGATTTCTCTCTCACTTGGTGATAGAAGGTACCTATACAACTAACTTAATCTATATAGGTAGTTTATATGTGAGACAAACTTCACCCATCTAGAAAGGTGTTTAAGTAGCTAAAGATAAGACTTCTAGCTGTCTTTGAGATTTAGGCATCTAAGTTCCCTAGAAATTCCCATCTGAATTGTTAGGTGCCTAATTGCACTGTCTTGTCTTGACCTTCACCTTACCGGCTTTATTCCTGAATAATAGAATGGAAATAATAGCACTTGCCTACCTCAGAGAGATCTCTATTGTGAAGATAAATGTATTGTCCGTGAGGTGATCAAACTCTATGATAATGGGTACCACATAAGTATAAAGACTCTTTATGTTTGAAAACTGCATCATGCACAGTGGGATCTTCTGAAGACTAGAAAAAACAGCAGTAACAATAACTTTCCTAATCCTGTTTTAAAAGTTGTTTCTGTAGTATAAATATGGAGTGACTAATACTATCACACTTTAGTGGTATTATTACAGATTCTAAACATGGTTTTAGTGTATAAATGCAGAATCAAGAGCTTTTGTCATATATCATGTGAATATGTATCATATAAAAAATAAAAAAAAAAGGATGGACAGAACAAAACTGGAGTGATTTTAAAATTCTGAGCTGTCTGAGACAGGTACATCAGTAACAATACCATTAGAGTTTTCAGAATGCACCACAAGCCTGCAAAGTTTATTGTTTCACCACATGCTGCAGAGTTTATTATTTCAGGAGTGAAATCTACAAACAGAATGAAATTGAATTGAATATACAAGGCTGGATATGTACCTTGAGGGCATTCAAATATTCACACACTGAGCAACCATAGAGAAGGAATACAAGGATAAACGAAATGTAGCAAATAGAAATAAGCATCAGAAAACTGAAGAGAGCAAGACTGGAGGAGATAAAACTGGTAAAATAACAGGATGCTTTGGGTTTTTCTTCACATTTTCTTTGTGTGCTTTTTCACTATCTAGGTGGATTTTAGCAGCAAAATTTTCTTTTACCAGAGAGAGACTACATAAGCAAGATTAAAATATCTAAGCAGCCCACAACTATAAATTCCTCTGCTGACCACTTTCCACCTGAGCCCACTGCAGTACATAAAGTCTCCTTAAAAACAGATTTGGCAAAGGATATAGCTTTGGGGGTTAAAGTATTTGAATAGAAATACCTAGAAATTTTACAGCTACTTGGCTGAGTAGAGTGTACTTGGATGACTGGCTCAGCCATCACAGTCTCACAGTCCTGCTCAGATAAATAGTCCAGCAGCTGTGAAGGTCCCTTCTCTAATAGAGGTTGGTGCCAGGTACACAAGAAAGTTCTGAAGTAGCTTGTTTCCAGGTAAAATTTTATCCTACCTTTCCATAATTAAAGGTTGACTTATATCTTAAAATCTAAGTTGATGGATTTTTTTTTTTACTAAAGGACTATTTCTGTCATGGAAATTAATCTTCAGTTTAGAAAATCCCAAAATTATGACTGGAAATTAAAACAAGTTGAGAGGTTGAATTAGGGATCTCCTTCTTGCTTATGTGTCTAGACCTGATGTTCCACTTGCTCAGGTGAAGTGAACCAAGGCTAGGGTTAAGAATGGCTTTTCTTTGCTTTTCTTTGCATTTTTCCTAAGAGAAAGGAATCTAATGTCTATTGCCATTGGTCAAAATTCCACTGTCATGCCATTGCTGGTATCTTAGTTACTGGTCACTTTTACCATAGAGATGATTCCTAGTCATCAACAGATAGTAATCAATATGTCTTCCTGGTATTGGAGGGAAACATTGGAATGCAAGTGGAAATTAGGTTGGGTGTTGGTTTTTGTTTTGTTTTGCTTTGTTTTCCTCTTACAACGTAACCAGAAGTTCACTAAGGCAAAATCTTGAAGAAAATAGCCTGCTACATTGTGAGTGAAGCAACATCATCCCAATAAGGCCTTGCACTGTGAATCTACAAGATAGTTACAGTTTATTCAGAGTAGCTAATAAGTACTTTAAAAAAAGAGGAGCAGTGATAATTTGGAGAGCCTGCAGCTCTCTGCATACAGTGCCTCAAGATTGATCAATCTAGTTCTGGAGCAGGGGAGAATAAGAAAAGTATATGTTTTCTTAGGAGTGGCGTGTCCTGGGATTTGTGGTCGTCTATAAGCTGTATGTTTCCAATAAGTATTAAAACTCCTGCAGGCTTCATTGCAGAGCTGCTGAATATGGGTCACATTCTATCTACAAGTAATAATTTGGCCACCCTACAAGTTAAATATTTCATTTGTTAAAGTCAGTTTCTTACCATTTCCACTTTAGTTTCCAAGTGTTCTTTTGATGGTATTAACACCATAAGCAGAAC
This sequence comes from Pelecanoides urinatrix, assembly GCA_013400755.1. NCBI lineage: Eukaryota > Metazoa > Chordata > Aves > Procellariiformes > Procellariidae > Pelecanoides > Pelecanoides urinatrix. Next base: position 58,017 of record VZTQ01010271.1, on the reverse strand, counting down.
TAAATATCTGCAGAATTATAGTAAATTTCTCTATAACATTTCACTTGAATTTTATTCTTTCCTCAGTAGATTAAAAGGTCTTTCATCTCTGCAGTTTTAAGTAGTATTTTCCACAGTAACAGGGGGAGGCCACATCTCTGCTAGTTGGTTTGCTGACTGTTTTAATGCTTTATAATTGTGTAATGTTCTCCCCTAAGGCTGTCCAAGGGTGATGTACAGGCCCTGTTCCAATGCCTGATATTAGTTGTCCAAGACAATGTGTTGATTCTTGACTTTTTTCTTTCTTCCACTCAGCTCATTGAAGATAAACAGAAACTGTGCTGGTAGTGTCAGGGGACCTTGGACTTTTAAGACAAGCTTTTGTTTACAATTTTATTTAGGAAGCTTCTCCCAATAGTAAGAAGTAAGTCCCCTCAAAAAGGAGACAGAGAGTACTGAATAATAAAAGACTAACCGTTGTCACGGTTTTTGCTGCTCTATGCACAGAGGCTGTTTCTCATGGCCAAAAATGCCTAGGATGAACTTGCTTTTTCAGTATATATTATGTAAATCTATTGCAGTTGTTTTACAATTGTATTGCTCAAATTTGACAATGCATAACTGAAGTTCTGTAGTGACAGACATGCGTATCATCAAGGTATCAAAAGACTTCTAAAAAGTTTGTTGCTTCCCAGTAACTATATAAAAGCTACTGATGTTTTTGTTATTTACTAAAGAAAGAAGAAACTGGAAAAACTGTTAGCCTATTTATGGATATTTTTATTGGATAAACTAAGACTGTAATACCAGGGAAATGCCCATACCAAGTAATTTGTCTTTAACATGATGAGGCAGAAAGGCATGTTTTTCTCATTCTTTCCTGGGTCTCCAACAGCATAGTAATTCTTTGGATTGACTGGCTTTTTCTCCCAGTTTAGAAAAATTTACTGAAGAGGAGGATAGACAGATGCAAGGTCTTTTGTACCTGTATATCTAGCTGGCCAGATAAAAGTTAGGTCAGCTCTGGAACTGCATAGGTGCAAAAGAACAGTGGTGTGTCCTAATGCATGCAACTGAAAGGTATGTGCAGGCTTGATACCATGCTAATATAGTCTTGTGGCATCAGCCTATAGGTGGCTCACATCTAATAAGATTGGAGTATGATGTCGCAGTTTAATCCCAGACAGCAACTAAGCACCACACAACCTCTCGCTCATTCTCCCCCAGTCAGATGGAGGGAGAGAATTGGAAGAGTAAAAGTGAGAAAACTCACGGGTTGAGATAAAAACAGTTTAACAATTGAAATAAAATAATTGAAATAACAACAACAACTATAATAATAATAATAATAATGATTATGAAAAGGCAAATAACAATGAGAGCGAATAAAACCCAAGAAAGACAAGTAATGCAAATGAAAACAATTGCTTACCACCAACTGACCGATGCCCAGCCAGTCCCCGAGCAGCTGCCCCCCCTGCCAACCTCCTCCCTAGTTTATTGCTGAGCATGACATCATATGGCTTCGAAGATCCCTTTGGTCAGTTGGAGTCAGCTGTCCCAGCTGTGTCCCCTCCCAACTTCTCATGTACCCCCAGCCTACTTGCTGGTGTAGGGGAGTGATAAGCAGAAAAGGCCTTGACTGTGTAAGCATTGCTCAGTAGTAACTAAAACATTAATGTATTATCAACACAAATCCAAAACACAGCCCCATACTAGCTACTATGAAGAAAATTAATTTTATCCCAGCCAAAACTTGCACATATGAGTAGAGAATTTCTGTGTACTGCAGAAACTCCGTAACTGAGATCAGAGTCACAGACAGAGAGAAGACTCGGAGAAAGAGAAAAATAAAGGGAAAAGAAGCTGCTAGTCTGGCAACTAAGGCAAAAGTAGGAAGCAACTAACAAGCTTGACTTACGCTCAGTAAAGACACTATCAGGAAAGCCCTTTCTGGACAATGTAGATTTTAAGAACTCTAGACTGTATACAACCTCAATACAAATGCGAATGTTGACACACTGGGAGAGGCACAATACTAAGAACGTTAAACCTGACAAAATATTTTGGCTGACATGATCATATTCCAGGTTGGGAGGAGAAGCCTGTCCTGGTGGCAGTCAGCCAGTGTCCACCTGGGAGGGAACCGCCAGTGGAGGAAGAACTTATGGTTCCAAATACACTTACATTGTCACAGGCATTTTCAGATCTGCCATGCTTGACAGGCTAGCATTTTTTACATGGGTAACTGCATTGGCAGCTGGAATCCTGGCATGCAGAAAAGGTCAAAAGGTAGCTGCAGAAACATCCAGTTTGGGACTGGAAAATAGACAATTTTCCCTGATGAATGGAAAAAAATATCTTGGCTACCATTAGAAGCTAAGACACTTTTGTTCTCAGTGGTATCTATGTCTTAAAGAAATAAATGTGAGAATGACTTTTAATGCCAGGACCATGGATCCAGTGCAATCATCCATATCTTTCAGTCATATGTGGAAGGACAAGGCACAATCACAGCACAAAGGAATATAATTCTGTGTCCTGTGCTCCATATCATCTCAGATCTGTCTCCGTTCCTTCTGGTTCCTTGTCAGCAGGACCCCATGGTCCAGAGCAATCTGTGTCCTCAAACTGCTTCCTCCTACTTTTATCCTGTCAATAAATATGACTGTGAATGATCACTTAATGGAGATCTTTGTTCAGTTCAGAAAATGTCATCTAAGTCTGTTTGCTCTAGGGGTCTGATTATTTTCTTAGATCTTGTTTCATCCTGCCTCGCGTACCACTGTTTTATCTGCTTTGCAATGAATTCGATTCCCAGCTCAGTGAGTCTCTCCAACACCTGAGGATAGATTTTGGTGTTTTTCATCATGGAGGCAAGCTCCCTGGACTGTATTATTATTCAGATCCTCAAGAATGGCCGTCCTGCCAGTCTCAAGCCTCTGTTTGCTTGAAATTATTTCCGAAAATCAACAGAGTAAAAAGTGCCGTGCTGACAGAAAGTGTTAGAGAAATCCTGCAATAATTACCCAGGTGGATGCTGGCATTGTATCCTTAGAGCAATGCATCCTGATTAGGAAATCTACTAAGAGACTTTTTATATAACCAAGAATTCCACGCAAGGCTTGTACATGGAGTATGGCATAGCAATGAAATATATCTACAGTGCATGCACCTTGTCTTATAAAATTTGGGAAATAAGTATAAACCACGACAATGCAGCCAGATATTACCTAAGGAATTACTCATTAATATTACCACCACTTACCATCAGGAATGTAATTTGCAGTGAACTGTAACAGTTTTAGATGACAGTAATGCTGTTAAGGCTGTATAAAAAGGATTTCTTTTTTTTTTCCTGACAGTTGAAAGACACACAACACAATATATATATAATGATTTATTACTTACTAGTTAAAGCATGTGATACTAAGTGTCCCAAAAAGTTTACTGTATCATGCTCTGCTTGAAATCAAGTGCAGTACTAGAGACAATATGATTAGCTCAATCCTGAGTGTGCACCTATCTGTGTATCTGTAAATGTTATTTTAATATTTCTGTAATATACATACACGTATTCAGGCTCTACTTCAGAAAATTGCCAACCACGATTTCTATTGATAGCCTGCTTCAATGCTGTCTATGGACATAACCTGCCCCGGACTAATGAAAGGTTAGACAATTTGTTCTTAAATGATTACCTCAATGAAGAAAAGATTTTAAGGACAGCAATTGTGGACTGTCTTCAGTGCTGGAGTTTTTTTTAAGTCACTTATTTCACTGATTTAAGCTCTGACTTTGACAAGGCCAAGCAGCAGGGGGAAAAAAAGTAAAACCTTAGGCCTGTTTCCTAAGGGATACTTATTACCATTATTGACCTGTTCAAGGAGAAGTAGCAGCTGGAGGTGGAGTTGCACAAAGTGTTCCCTGGCATGCTTTTACTTCAACTACAAGGACTCCTCTCCAGTTATCAATGTTTGTACCTAGCAGAGCTTTGACTTTCATGTTTCCTTTTCAATACAGGTCAAACAATCAATGCAGCAATACTGTTCTTCTTCAAACACTTCAGTTTTGTAGGGTATCACTGTTACCACAATCATATCTCCTTTAATTTTCAAATCAGGTTTGGATTTGTTCCAGCGTCCCCTTTAGTAAATTGATTTTTAACGGTAAGTGGCTTACATTGTCCATGTTTCTTCAGAAACTGTCTTGCTATGGCAACTTCAAAAAGTTTGAGAGAAGAGAGAAAAACTACTCTGAATCCTTGTAGAGGTAGAGCATCATCTAACATTTATTGTTTCGGGTGGTATTAAATGTCTCTTGCTGTCATATACTTACACATACACACACAGCCCCTTGCTTTCCAACTAAGTATACTTTACAATTTCCTTCCTTACAGAATCTTGTTATCAACTATAACAATTGTCTTAATTCTCATACTACTTTTTCTAACTACCTGTTTCCACCAGCATCACTTACATTGTCATCACCCTTTCATTTCTGTATGTTGTAGTTTAATCCACCAGGCAGCCAAACACTACACAGCTGCTTGCTCACTCCTTCCGCCCCAAGTGGGATGGGAGAGAGAATCGGAAAAAAAAATAAAATTCATGGATGGAGATAAAGACAGTTTAAAAGAACAGAAAAGGAAGGGAAGGAAAAAAAAAACCTAGCAACAACAATAATAACAATAATAAAAATTAAAAAATAGAATTTACAAAACAAGTGATGCACAACGCAATTGCTCACCACCCGCCAACCAATGCCCAGCCAGCCCCCGAGCAGCGATCGCTACTTCCTGGACCACGCCTCCTAGGTTATGTACTGAGCATGATGTCATGTGGTATGGAATACCCCATTGGCCAGTTGGGTTAGCTGTCCTGGCTATGCTCCTTCCCAGCTTCTTGTCCACCTGGCAGAGCATGGGAAGCTGAAAAGTCCTTGACTTTGTGTAAGCACTGCTTAGCAACAACTAAAACCTCAGTGTGTTATCAACATTCTTCTCATCCTAAATCCAAAACACAGCACCATACCAGCTACTAGGAAGAAAGTCAACTCTATCCCAGGTGAAACCAGGGCACTGTATTTGGCTAGTTACTCTTTGGTCCCTGAATTGGTTTTATAAATCTTCTTTCTCTGATATTTTGTCTCTGATCTCTATGAGAGATAAGGCCTTTTGAGCATCATTTTTCCTTCATTTACTGTCATACTATGTATCTCCAATTTTCTACCAGTTGTCATTTTTCATTTGTAGTTGCCATCTTCCTTTAAAAATTCAGCCTCTTTCTTAACCTTAACTTATTTTTCACAGTAAAACCAAAAAATTTACAAGTGAAAATATAAGGATGACTGGCTTTATTATGGACTTTTTATGTTTTTTATGGTTGCCTGACCAACCCAGTGGCCTTCTATGATGGAGTGCTGCTTGACCAACCTAGTGGCCTTCCATGACAGAGTGACTACCTCAGTGGACATGGGAAAAGCTACAGATGTCGTCTATCTGGACATCTGTAAGGCCTTTGACATGGTCCCCCACAACATCCTTCTCTCTATATTGGAGAGGTATGGATTTGATTGCTGGACTGTCCGGTGGATGAGGAATTGGTTGGATGGTCGCATCCAAAGGGTAATGGTCAATGGCTCAATGTTCGGATGGAGATGGGTGACAAGTGGTGTCCCTCAGGGATCCGTATTGGGACCAGTACTGTTTAATATCTTCATCAAGGACATACACAGCAGGATCAAGTGCACCCTCAGCAAGTTTGCAGATGACACCAAGCTGAGTGGTGCGGTCGACATGCCTGAGGGATGGGATGCCATTCAGAGGGACCTGGACATGAGGTTCAACAAGGCCAAGTGCAAGGTCCTGCACCTGGGTTGGGGCAATCCCTGGTATCAATACAGGCTGGGGGATGAGGGATTGAGAGCAGCCCTGCTGAGAAGGACTTGGGGGTACTGGCGGACAAAAAGCTGGACATGAGCCAACAATGTACGTTTGCAGCCCAGAAGGTCAACCGTATCCTGGGCTGCATCAAAAGAAGCGTGGCCAGCAGGTTGAGGGAGGTGATTCTGCCCCTCTACTCTGCTCTGGTGAGACTGCAGCTGCAGTGCTGCGTCCAGCTCTGGAGCCCTCAGCACAGGAAAGACATGGACCTGTTGGAGCAGGTCCAGAGCAGGTCCATGAAAATGATCAGGGGGATGGAATGCCTCTCCTATGAAGAAAGGCTGAGAGAGTTGGGGTTATTCAGCCTGGAGAGCAGAAGGCTTCGGGGAGACCTTATTGCAGTCTTTCAGTCCTTAAAGGGGGCTTGTAAGAAAGACGGCAGCAAACCTTTTATCAGGGCCTGTTGCGACAGGACAAGGGAATGGTTTTAAACTGAAAGAGAGTAGATTTAGGCTAGATATAAGGAAAAAATTTTTCACAATGAGGGTGGTAAAACACTGGTACAGGTTGCCCAGAGCGGTGGTAGATGCCCCATCCCTGGAAACATTCAAGGTCAGGTTGGATGAGGCTCTGAGCAACCTGATCTAGTTGAAGATGTCCCTGCTCACTGCAGGGGGGTTGGGCTAGATGACCTTTAAAGGTCTCTTCCAACCCAAACTATTCTATTATTCTATGATTCTATGATTATTTGACTGAATATCAAATCACAGATATTAGTATTCACTTCACACTTAATATTTAGCACTTAGTAGAATATTTTCAAAGTATTGTAGAAACACTGAACCAAATTAATCCCTGATATAATTCCTTGGAGTAAATGAAATTATGCCATTATTTATGTGGCCCATTAATTAATTAATCATCCTGGTCACTTAGTGTTAGCAAGTACTAAAAGTTAAGGTAACTTGCCCAAGGTATGAAACAGTGGATCAATAGCAGAACTAGAAAAATAAACCAGTAGTTCCTGGATGTGGGCCCAAAAACTAAATTCAATAGGCCATACAACCTGTATTTCTGAATTAAAAAAAAAATACTAAGTAAGAATCTCAATATAAAATGCTGTGAGGCTTTCCAGTAAGAACTGGAGTTGAAAGTCTATCTCAGCCACAAAAAATTCTCCTCTGTGGTAGTATCCATCCTCTACTAGAGATGCATGTCTGCAACAAGCAAAAAAGCCAGGTATTAATGCTATATTAATTAATGCCATAACATTGCCTTATGATATTTGGAAAGATGAATATCAGAAGGAGAAATTATAAAAGCACAGAAAATTGCTACAGCAAAGATGAAGATCACCATGTGTGATAAGGATTTTTCTTGACAACATTTTGCTTCTTCCTTTCCAGAGTGATGCAGTCACTGGGACTCATTTTAGAAGAACACAAGTTTTATCTTTCAGCAACCTACAGGAACAAAAAATTGAGACAGACCACCACTTTGCTTCTCTTTCCACTGAAAAAAATTTGACAATAATGGCAGGGAGGGAAGCCCACCCACTACAGTCTGCAAAATGTGAATCTAAAATACTTCACTAAATCGTTCGGTTGTATTTGCCAGAGATAAGGTGAGGACAAGGGGCACCTGTGGTTTCCTTTCCTATAGCCTAGTCTAGTCTGATGCTATTCAGAGGTCATTCTTTGAATGACTGACAATGAATTTTAAATTCCTATTGAGCTAAAATCTTGACATTTAGTACATTCATTCTATATGAGATGCTGAAGAAAAAAATCTCCCAATTGAATTTTAACTTTTCTATTGCAGGTTCCTAAAAGGTCACTGGCCCTTTTTATTCGTTGCAACCATTGTCAAATCTTTGTACTAGAGGGTAACAGTTAACAAGAGGGAGGTTTTACAAAACCTGTGGGGAGTAAGGAGTCACACCATCACTAAATTTCAAGGTTATATTCATTTTTTGGCACTACAGTTTGCTACATCTCTCGTTTATAGAAATGAAAGTAATTTGGAGCTACAATTTTCCAATTTTAGGCCCTAACAATGTATATTTTTCTCACCCATACAAATATTCAGATTAAATTAAAAATTATCCATTCATGATGCCCAGATGATGTGGGGATTCTTCTCTGCATGAGCGGGTATCAGACTATCAGATGTACAATCTTATATTGTGTGTGCTATTTCTATAATCTTTAAAACAAATATGAAAAATGGTTATTACAACTATGATACCAAATTAAAATGACTGAGTGATGCTGAATATTTCACTGTGTTGTAATTTCTGTTTCCCAAAACAACTATGAGGAAAAATACTGAAAAATTCTCTTTAGTACTGGAGCTCACCAAGACTAAGCAAGAGTGCACAAGTATTAATTCCGATAATCACAGTAAGACTTAACAGTGCCGTAACATACATATTTTACAGAATCAAAGGATCACAGAACATTTGACACTGGAAGGCACTTCTGCAGATCATCTAGTCCAACCTCTTTCCTCAAAGCAGGGTGAGCTGGACCAGGTTGCTCCAGGCCATGCCTGGTTGGGTTTTGAACATCTGCAAAGGTGGAAGACTTCACAATGTCACTGGACAACCAGGTTCAAGTCTTCAACCATCCTCACAGTAAAACATTTTTCTCTTATGTTTAAATGCAATTTTCTGTATTTCTGTTTGTGCCCATTGCCTCTTGCTTTTTCAATGGGCACCACTGAGAAGGATCTGGCTCTGTCTTCTTTACCACTCCATCAGGTACTTGCATGCAGGGACAAGATCCCCCCAAACCTTCTCTTTTCCAGACTGAACAGTCACAGTTCTCTCAATCTCTCGCCATATGTCAGAGGCTCCAGTCCCTTCAACATCTTTGTGGCCCTTTGCTTCAGTATGTCTCTCTTGTACCGGGGAGCCCAGAATTGGAACCAGCACTCCAGATGTGTCTCACCCATGTTCAGCAGAGCGGAAGGATCACCTCCCTCAACCTGCTGGCAGTGGTCTGCCTAATGCAGCCCAGGAGGCTGTTTGCTTTCTTTGGCGCAAGGGTGCATTGCTGTGATATGGTCAACTTGTTGTCCACCAGCATCCTAAGCTTTTCTCTGCATAACAGCTTTCCAGACAGTTGGCCCCCAGCCTGTGCTGGTAGATAGGGTTATTTCTCCACCGGTTCAGGACTTGGCATTCCCTTCTGTTGAACTTCATGAGGCTCCTGTCTTCCCATTTCTCCACCCTTTTGAAGTCTCTGTAGATGGTGATACAACCACCTGGTTACACCCCTCTAAGACCATCAGTCCAGCCAATTTTCAATCCACCTCACTGTCCAATTACCTAGGCTGTAACTCATCAGTTTGTCTATATCAATGTCATCAGAGACATTGTTGCAAGTCTTACTTAAGATTAGACAAGCAATAACCCTGCTCCCCTGTTCATATCAGAGATAATCAAGATAGTCAAGTCATTTTCATAAAAGAGTAGTTTCAAAGTTAATCAAGAGTAGCCTTGCAATGACATCAGACAGCTTCCTCAGCACTCATGGGCACATCCCATCAGGCCCCATGGACTTCTATATGTCCAGTTTGTTTAAGTGTTCACTGACCTGATCCTCCTCCACCAAGGGTAAGTCTTTCTTCTGGAGTTTTCCATTGGTCTTTGGGACTTGGGATTCCTGAAAGCCAGTCTTGCCAGTAAGGACTGAGATGAAGAAAACATTGAATACTCCCAGACCTTTCCCTGAACTTTGTTACAAGGTACCCTGACCCATTCAGCAGCAGGCTGTTCTTGTTGCCCTTCACATTATTCCCAAGATTCAAATCAAGATGGCTTCAGCTTTCCTAACCTGATCCCTTCATGCTCAGATGGTGTCTCTATAGTCCTCTCATGTCCTATACCTACTTCTACCTCTTGTACATTCATTTTTATGTCTCAGTTTAGTCAAGAGATCATTGCTTATCCATGCAGGCCTGCCCCCAATCCTGACATCTCCTACCAGTCCTTCCTTGTTTATAAGGACCAGGTCCAGCAGACCACCTCCCCTTGTCAGCTCCTTGATCACCTGTGTCAGGAAATTGTCCTGGATTACCTCTTCCTTGTTGTATTGCTCCTCCAGAAGATATTGGGGTAGTTAGTCACACATTAAGACTAGGACCTGCAAATGTGAAATTTCTTCTAGTTGTCTGAAGAAAGCCCCATCTTCCTTCTGATCAGGTCATCTGTAGCAGACTCCCACCACAACATCACCCATATTGGTCTGCCCTCTAATCCCCACCCTCAGCTCTCAGCTGACTCATCACCCACTCCTAGGCAGAGCTTCATGTATTCCCACTGCTCTCTCACATAAAGGGCAGCTCCCCTTCCTCACCATCAAGGCCTGTCCTTTCTAAAAAGCCTGTATCTATCCACTGCAGACCTCCAGTTGTGTCAACTGTCTGACCATGTTTCTGTGATGACCATCCTGCACCCTTTTCTTGCCATCCTCGTCCACCACTTTCTTGGTTGATTGGGGGTCACCTCCCCTCCCCATCATTTTTAGTTTAAAGTTCTCCTTAACAGGTTAGACAGCCTGTTGGTGAAGATGCTTCTGCCACACTTGGTCAGGGATATCCCATCTCTCCCTAGTAGTTCTTGATCCTGAGAAAGGGTCCAATGGTCATAAAAGTTAAATCCCTGTTGTTGACACCAGCAGCACATACATCTGTTAATCCACAGGATCCATCCATTCCTTAAGCCTTCACCAGCAGGATTGACAAGAAAACTATCTGGAACTCCAGTTGCCGTGCCCTGCACCTTCACCCCCAGAGTCATGCATTCACACTTGAGATATGCTCCAGATCTCCCTGACAGTATATCATTGGTGCCTGTGAGGAAAAGCAGCAAGGGATGACAGTCTAAGGGCTGGACAAGCCTCCGCAGCCTCTCCACAACATCCCAGATCCAAGCACCTGGCAAGCAGGAAGCCCTCCAGGGCAGCAAGCCAGGTGGGCAGACGGTGTCCTCTTTCCCCTGCAACAACAGCCTCCCACTGCTGTCACTCATCCCTTCCTCCTGGTGCTTCGATGGGGCTCAGGCTCAGCCTGCTTGAGTGCTTTGCTGGACACAGCTCCCAACCCCTCATCTGCTACCAGGGTTCTGACCCTATTCCATAGCTGCAGATCTTCAAGTGGACCGTGTTATAATGGTCTTATAAACAAGAACTAGATAGACTATGTGCAACAAAAACATCCAGGAGAAAATATCTAGGGTCTGTAAGTAAAAAGAATATAATTATTAACAATTCTGGTTTGTATACACATAGATATTTCCTGGCATAGATATACTGAACTAATTATTCTGCCATAGTTCTATCCCATGTGGACATCCTGTACGACAAAACTGTTATATTGTCCCAGAGAAATGACTCTAGAGTAATTATTCCAAATAAAATGACTATTGTTTTGAAACAGAATGTCCACACTGATCTTAAACCAATACAGCTATATGAGAATAGATTATGGATATGCCAGGAAATAGCTATTTGTAGACAAGCCCTCCAGTAGTATTAAAGCTGCTGAGTTGCAACAATTTAATAGAGTTTCTTTTGTTTTCTTATTGGTTGGGTTGTTGTTGTTGTTGTTGTTTTGGGTTTTTTTTTGGTTTGGTTTGGTTTGGTTTGGTTTTTTTTAATAGTGAGGGAGAGATTTGATTCTGTGGTGAGAATGAAAAATTATCACTCTAGTGTCACTGGGATCATTTAATATGATTGTCTATCTTTGCCCTGAAACACTGTTCATTCAGAATAGGTGGTTTTACAGATTGTTCCTGTCCTGGTTTCGGCTGGGATGGAGTTGATTTTCTTCCTAGTAGCTGGGTATGGTGCTGTGTTTTGGATTTAGGATGAGAAGAATGTTGATAACACACTGATGTTTTAGTTGTTGCTAAGCAGTGCTTACACAAAGTCAAGGACTTTTCAGCTTTCCATGCTCTGCCAGGTGGACAAGAAGCTGGGAAGGAGCATAGCCAGGACAGCTAACCCAACTGGCCAATGGGGTATTCCATTCCATATGACATCATGCTCAGTACATAAACTAGGAGGCGTGGGCCGGGAAGTAGCAATCACTGCTTGGGGACTGGCTGAGCATTGGTCAGCGAGTGGTAAGCAATTACATTGTACATCACTCATTTTATATGTTCTATCATTATTATTATTATCATCATCATATCATTATAATTATTATTATTTTCCCTTTCTTTTCAGTTCTATTAAACTATCTTATCTCAATCCATGAATTTTACTTCCCCCTCCCCCCCCCAATTCTGTGCCCCATCCCACTGCGGGGGGCAGGGAGTGAGCGAGAGGGTGTGCAGTGTTTGGCTGCATGCCAGGTTAAACCACAACAGTTCCCTATGTTCTTCTGAGTGATTATGAACTGTGTCATCTACAGAATCACGCAAAGTTTCAGAGCTCAACAAGCAGTAAATCACCATGATTAATGCAGCTTATTCTGTGACAGTTTTTGGGATCACAGCCCATGAGACATGTCATGGTTATTGCTCTGAAATGGTTTTCCTCCATGTTACATGTCCTTATTCCTTTGTCTCTCATCCTCCTTCTATTGCCTCCTTCTTCTATTGTCTCTTCTTCTATTGTCCTCCTGTCTATTGTATTCTCTTTCTTTCAGCCAATTTCAGTATGATTAGTGAAGAATTTTCTTTATATGGTACATTAAATATAAACAGCCGTCTTTACATTTCTAGGCTTCTTAAAAGAGGTGACTTAAGAGTGAAGGGCAACAACCTCACATTATCATTGCAGATATTTCTTTTGTTCTGAAATAAGTAAAGAGTATTCTATGAGCCTGAGATCCTCCGAAAAGCATTTTACTGATTTTATTTGATAGTTCAGCTGATAACAAACCATTTGGTATACTTTTAGTACCCAAGCAAATATATGTGAATTCAATGTAAATATCTTTCTTTTGTCATTTCAGCTAACCTGAAAGAGAGCATTGTCTCCCACAAATATTTTACTAAGGCAACATTTTAAGTTATCCAGAACTCTTTGATACCATCAGCTTTTCTTAATCCAGAAACATTTGAAACTCGTTCAAGAGTAATAACCACAGGGTGATGATTTTGGCTGGGATAGCGTTAATTTTCTTCGTAATAGCTAGTATGGGGCTATGTTTTGGATTTATGCTGAAAACAGTGTTGATAACACAGGGATGTTTTCATCATTGCTGAGCAGTGCTTACACAGAGTCAAGGCCTTTTCTGCTTCTCACACCGACTACATCCTGCCACCTACGCCAAATTGTCACGAATGGGTGGTTTTAAGGCCATGTAAAGAATCACTGGCCAGGTATTGCCAAAGGGTGATTTTAATAGAAATTTATAGAAATGTGACTTAACAGAATTTGATGGCAAGATTCATTCTATTACTTATTACATGGATTAAGTTATAGAGGGGAAAATTGTATTAGAATTGTGTTGGAATGATTTGTACAGAGATTAAGAGTAAAAGGGTAAAAAGGTAAAAGGTAAAAAGGGTTAAAAGGTAAAAAGGGTAAAAGGGGGACCCTCCCATTGAGTCACGAGGTTCAGAAGAGATCCAACTGGACCCAATCTTAGTCTCAGACTTGGACAACGGTTTATGTCTAATACAGAAAGGGATAGTAAGGACCTCCCGTTGGGTCACGAGGTTCAGAGTAGACTCCTTTGTTTTCTAAACTCCTTCTCAAAAAGGAGCCTAGGTGCAGCTGGATCTACCCTTACTTTCAGACCTGGGCAATGGTTTATGACTAAAGGGTTAAGGGTTTTTTAGCAGCAACTTAGAGTCTTAAAATGCTTAAACATTGATCAACATTACAGCTGCACAAAGAATTAGTCAAGTTGCTACAAAAACGACAAAGATTAAAACAACTTAACTATAGGTTATACTTGTTAGTAACTATATAGATAAGCGCGCAAAAAGATCTAGATCAATCAATACATATATATATAACTACAGATTATAACTGTCAGCACACAAAAGATCTATATATATATATAATTACAGATTATAACTGTAAGTGTGCAAAAGATCTAGATCAATCAATACATATATACATATGCATATGGATATGGTACTGAAACTAAATGAAAGGTCTAGAGTTAGTTAATTTATAAAGGTATACCTGTTAAAAATTCCCCTCGAGTCCCATGAAATACTCACATTAAATGCTTTGGCATTTCCCAATGGGTGAAGAGTTGAGCCCTGAGGAGCGTCTTAGCCCAAAATCTCGGTGATCCTCCGAGTATCGCAAATTCGACTTTGCGGACTCTGAGAGGCGTCCCACTCAGAGGGAGATTCTGGATGCAGCACGCTGCGGTCCAGGAGAGTTCAAAGGGTTTCACTTGGTACCGCTGTTTATAGGTTTGCAAGATGATTGGCTTTAATCATCAGTAAATTTCCATTTTGGCTACTATCCGAGGTGGTCCAGGGTAGTAATTATGGTATTGTTTCACGGTAACAAAGGTATTGTTCCACTTGAGCTATGATCCAGGTAGGGAGAGCTTCAGAGCTGTCAGAGATGACAAATTATCTTGTTTCTGTTCCCTACCTTGATCATGTAGCTAGTGTCCCTGGTACGATCAGTGTTGTTCCCCACCTTAGCCATGCAAGAGCGCTTGGTACGGCCAAGGGACACTTAACCGCCCAACTCATACACAATGGCTAAAGCTTAACAGAAGGTTCTGAGATCATATCATAGCCCAGAGGAAAAGAGCGGGGCAGGAATGCACCACCACATACAATCCCACCAGCGAGTAGGCTGGGGGTGCACAAGAAGTGGGAGGCGACACAGCCAGGACAGCTGACCCCAACTGACCAATGGGGTATTCCATACTATATGACGTCATGCTCAGTATATAAAACTGGAGGAAGAAGAAAGAAACAGGGGATGTTCAGAGTGATGGCATTTGTCTTCCCAAGTAACCATTACGCGTGATGGAACCCTGCTTTCCTGGAGATGGCGGAACACCTTCTTGCTGATGAGAAGTAATGAATGAATTCCTTGTTTTGTCTTGCTTGCATGCACAGCTTTTTCTTTCCCTATTAAACTGTCTTTATTTCAACCCATGAGTTTTCTTACATTTACTCTTCTGATTCTCTCCTGCATCCCACCATGATGGAGTGAGCGAGCAGGTGTGTGGGTTTTAGTTGCCAGCTGGGGTTAAACCGCAACACCACAGCCACATCTTTTGTTCTTTCAAGGATACCTCTAGGTTTTACACAATGAATTTTTATTATTGGTAGATGGAAGTACTCTATTCTGGGGATTAAAGGCAGAATACACTCTCTGGTTTTTAAAAGTTCTTTGCTGATATAGGCATTTAGTAGCAGAGCTAACAGCTTGATTCTTCAAGCAAACTTGCTCTTTTCAGGGGGGCATCTGTCACTCAGTGCAGTGAGAGCAGCAACAGCTTATTCTGATCTCATCATTAGTAGTGAAACCAGTAACCCATTTCTGCAAATTAGCACATTAAAAAAAGCAGTCTGAGGAACCAAGTGGCTGAACAACTTCCCTGAGTTTCATAGAGAGCATTTTGAGCTGAGCAATATTGGTGCAGTGCAGCATTAAGAAATTATAACAGACATCCCGAGAAAAAGAGAGACCAATAGATTCTACTAAAAACACCTATTTGAATGACAAAGAAAGACAAATGCCTAATTTGCCTGATGATCCCATAGAATAGTAAAAATCATGTAACCAGGAGACATATAATATTAAAAAAAATGAGTGAATTGAACATATAATCTTAAAAACTCTTTAGATTCATATTAAAAACAGAAGAAGAAATGAAAAGTTTTCCAAAACATTGGAAAATAACAAAATGTGTTAAAATATATACATTGGAAATTACTGAGCTATGTAACAGAACAGGTTATTTTAGTAAAAGATGGTAAGCTGCAGGCTGTATCTATCCTAGACTAAATTAATTAGGGAAAAATATCTGAGGATGACAGTTCTATAGCATAGTTCTAAACCCAATATAATTTTCTATTAAAATTCTCTATTTCATTTAAAAACAATGTCTGTTGAGCTCTATAGTTTTCAAAAATACTTCATTCCTAAAAGACAGAGTTCTAATAATTCTGGATTCGAACAGGAGGATGCATCCTACCCAACTTTACTCATTGAAAAGTCAGATTCCTAATCCAAGCCAACGAGGAGAGACAGGATCTCCAAATCATAGTTATTTCTGTGTATCTTTGCCACCTATCTTGATGAACTGCTGGCTGAAGATGCCTGAGAGAGCCTAACCAACAATCTTGGACTGGGCATCTAACTTTTAGATAGCCAGGGTGTGCCTGAGATCCATCCTAATCTAAGGGTTTGAAGATCTTTGCTTTTGGTTCTGAGAATTTATAACATTGTTTTGTTGTTCTCTTTCAAATATTTCTTATGTGAACTTTCTTCAGATCAATCAGCAGTGTCACACAGGCTTATGGTTTCCATGGATAACATAAAGCTGCTCCATCTTTTCCTTACAAGCACTGAAGTAGGCAGTAGATCATCCTATCAATATGTACTCCATATGAAGCAGAAAAGCAGAACCATCAACAACACTGTCTTACTCTCTCGCTTGTCTTCCCTTCTCAATTAACACCAGGGTCAAGCCCAACAGTCAGACAAAAAGGATTATAATTTGCTCTTTTAAAGAGAAACACTAATTTTAGAAAGAAAGATATATTACTGATTTGCTTGAGAATTCTTAAACTCATAATTCATTTTTTGTGGCTTGTTGTTCTCCGGTTTATCATATACTTAAAGCATATTCTGTTTGGATTCAGTGTTTTCTGAAAATATCCCTATTCTGCAATTAGTTCTGGAGAAAATTTTAATTCCAGTTAAATTTTTGTGGAAGATGTATGTGAAGATGAAAAAACTTCAGACAGGATACTGAAGGAAGGTATTGTTGACACAGGATTTTTTCCATTTTTTGTTTGCATTTATTCCATGTTCTCTGATATGATTTACAGCAACGTAATAGTTGGACGAGTAAATCTCTACTCATATCCAGGGCAGTGCAACAAATTAATTATATTGAAACATTTTATTAAATGGCTTTAAATAATTTAAATATTTTTATTATTACTTTTTTGCTGCCCAAACAAAAGGATTGGGTATTAAAAAGCATGATTCCTTTACAAATTCCCAATTTTTGCTTTGATATGATGTTTTAAGGGTCTAGATTTAGACTGAGTATGGTTAGAAACATTGACTTCTTAATACATTATTGGGCATTAGACAGTTCCTGCTATTTGAAAATCCACATTCTTCATTTGCCTCCTATTGTTAATATACGATAGTCTAAATCCTTTTTCACTGGGGTTCTTCACTTCTTCACTTTCTTTAAAACATCCGTTACTACAGTCAAAACAATAACCTTAAGCATTAACTTTAAATTCTGTTTCTGTTGTAAGTAGTCAGTGATGATCACTGATGTTTAGTAACTCAGTTGTAGTTACTCTTGCATGTGATCCTATTCTGTAGTCAGCTTTATGAAAGGCTTTGTTGGACACTTCTTTTCCTAGGAAGCTAAAATTAGTTCCTTTTCTTATATCAAACCTATAGTCTGTGATTTCAGTCCCCTTCTGTTCTCTAAATTTGCCCAAATGCATCAGGAGTCTGTCCAAGCTTGCAAGACACAACAGAAGTTAAACAACTCCTACACTCATGACCTAGAAAATTTCTTTTTTTTCTTATTATCAAAACACATGTGAAAAAAAATAGCACTGTTTCATATCTCTGATTCTTAAAAAGATGGATACATTTTCAAACCCCTTCTATGGTATTACCCCTATAACACAGAGACACCAGCATATATTCGTGCATGGGGTTATTCCTCCCCATGTGCAGCACTTTGCACTTCCCCTTATTGAACTTCATGAGGTTCCTGTCAGCCCATTTCTACAGCCTGTCAAGGTCCCTCTGGATGGCAGCATGACTCTCTGGTGTATCAGCCACTCCACCCAGTCTGGTGTCATCTGCAAACTTACTGGAGGGTGCACCTTGCACAATCATCCAGATCATTAATGAAGATGTTGAACAAGATTGGACCCAGTATTGACCCATGGCATTCTCCTAGAGAA
>VZTQ01010271.1:0-39992 GCA_013400755.1 Pelecanoides urinatrix | reverse complement strand
CTACAACTACCTGAAAGGAGGTTGTAGCGAGGTGGGGGTTGGCCTCTTCTCCCAAGCAACTAGAGATAGGACGAGAGGAAATCGCCTCAAATTGTGCCAAGGGAGGTTTAGATTGGACATTAGGAAAAAATTCTTTACTGAAAGAGTGGTCAGGCCTTGGAAGAGACTGCCCAGGGAAGTGGTGGAGTCACCATCCCTGGAGGTATTTAAAAGAGATGTAGATGAGGCGCTTAGGGACATGGTTTAGTAGGCATGGTAGTGTTGGGTTGACGGTTGGACTCAATGGTCTTAGAGGTCTTTTCCAACCTTAATAATTCTATGATTCTGTGATTCTATGACCTCTGGGGTACACCACTAGTTACCGGCCTCCAACTAGACTTTGTTCCACTGATCACCACTCTTTGGTCCCAGCCATTCAGCTAGTTTTCAATTGATCTCACTTGTCTGCTCATCCAGGCCATATTTCAGTGGCTTCTCTATGAGGTTGTTAATGGGAGACTGTTGAAATGAAATGGAATATGTAGCTTCAACCTCCACCAAGCAGCTTAACATCTTCTACTTTCATAACCAAACAAGGGACTTTTAGAGTGAATGTGAGTTTCTAGCCCAATAGCTTGGTCGCTCAGCTGGGTGATGGAAAACTTGCAATCTGATTCCTGCTCTCAGGAGCATTTGCTTATTGACATTAAACAGACATTGGATAAATGACTGCAGAATGGTTTCAAATTTGCTAGGTAAAGCAAAGCAAATCTTATTCAAGTTTAGTGGACTATTCATGCTCCATCAAATTAATCACAAAATCCTATCTTCACTTGAAGAAATTAATTTTTTTCCTAGAAACACATGACTGTAACACTGCCAGAGCAATGTGGTTCTGGCCCACATCATGTCAGGCAAAACCAACATATACTCTGCTTTGTAATATGACCAAGGATTTGTAACTCCAGAATTCATTCAGATGCATAATAAAACCTCTTGCAATATACTTTAGGAGTATGTTTACATTCAGAGAAATGTCCCTTGATATGTAACATATAACTGTAAATGTTTGAGCAAGATGTAACATCTGAAACATATTTAGCAGCTTTATGAGTGGAACTCTGATCATAGCTGGCATTTCTTGAGATTTCAGTAATTAAAAATAATAGTATATTAGAAACTTTATGCAAATTTCAAGAAGGCAGAAACCTGCATGTAGAATATTAGAATTTGGAACCACTCATAACCCTACTGAATTAATTTGCTAAATATTAGAAAATAAGTAGATAACATCAAGTGAATTGTGTATTTCCTAATGAAATTAAATATATGGGTTTATTCTTTTAAAGTATTTTTCATGTGAGTATGTGCCTGCCATGGATAGCAGTTGGAGGGGTGGCAGGTTATGTACCTTAACATTTCCACTGGGAATTATGAAGTTCTTCAGTACTGCACAACCTATACAGATTTAATAACCTCTGTTTCTACCAAACAACAATGGAGGGGACAAAATTTCGTGAGAGAATTAAAACATCTCTTCAGTATTTTATGTATGTTCACATTTCCATTAGATTGAGTAATAAATAGAAAAAAGAGCAGTAACAATCACAAAATGAGTAGGCAGAGTCTGATTATTTTGGATCCATCAAAATATATTAAAATGCAGTTAGAAAAAGATGTTATAA
Source organism: Pelecanoides urinatrix (assembly GCA_013400755.1). Lineage (NCBI taxonomy): Eukaryota > Metazoa > Chordata > Aves > Procellariiformes > Procellariidae > Pelecanoides > Pelecanoides urinatrix. The sequence continues at coordinate 38,328 of VZTQ01010271.1, read as the reverse complement.
AAACCACAGGAAGGTATGTTCTCTTATGCAAAAATAAAGAATTTACAAACAACTGTTTTCAAAACACAGCTAAAATGGATTAATAGAATACAACCTTTCTAACAAAATAGAGTGCCAAAGACAGGCATACACAGAAAGGCAGCATACTGGGTTCCTTTTACTGTTTGATCAGATCAGTTTTTGACTTTTCAGGTGTTTGCACTTCATATCCATTTTATTTTTACATCATGTTTATATATTATTGAAAGAACCACTAACTAAGCCAGGTTTAGGAACAGGGCACACTAAACAACAGGGAAAGGCCCAGCAGAATTAGCATGGATTCCCAGAATAATGGGCCCCCAAACAAAAAGAACTAGGCATGAAGGGATGAAAAATGCTTGATCCAGCCACCTCCATTATGCTTGTTTTACTTCACACTAGGTAGATTAGGAGTGTCCACATGGACAGTTATTGCATCATAGCAGATATTCTTCAGTCAGCCAGAACACTTCTGTCATTGGCCTACGTCATTTGTAGATGTGATTCTTTTCATCAAGTTTCTCAGAAATGGATCGTTCTCCTGTCCCTGTGTTTTCTGTAAATTAAAACTGCTGAGCTACAAGAAAGAGCATGAAAGAGATGGATAAGGTCTTATTTAAATAAACTGTTAAATGAAAATGTAAAAATAAAAAAGACTGTTCCATATTAATATTTTTTATTTTTAAAAACCTTCTAAAAATCAACAGATTTAGAAAAATCTGGAAAACTAGAATGTGTATCACCTTATGTAGATATTTGAAATAGGATTTGTCTCAGACAATTTCCAATGTGTACATCTGAATTAATCAACTTAGTGGCTCTGGAAAGTCAAAGAAAATAAGTAAGTTCTTCATATTACTTTAATTTAGATATCAAAATAGATCAGGAGAATTATGCCATAAATTGTTATCTCAGTGACTATAGTATGACCAGCTGAGATGTCAACGTCAAAGCCTTATACATCTAAAGTTAAACATATGAAATGTGATGAACCATGAAACTGTGCACCTCCCTTAGTTTAAGGAGGTGGGCTTAAAAGCCATTTGCTCTTAAATTCTTTTTAACAGTGCTCTCTGTTTTGTTGAAAAACAAACAAAAAAATTCTATAAATTCTCAAGCAATATCTCTGCTGATATTACATACCAACATGTCCACAAAGGCTCCTAGTGAATTTCATCCATTGTCTCAAGCTTAGTCTGTAAGGTTTTTAGGACAGGGCTCTTTGCACCATGCTCAACATGGGACAGAACATTATGTGCTCTTATGCTTTCCAAAAATATTGCAATACCTTCATACATAATAGGAGAAAAAAAAAAAATCAGTGAGGGAGGAAGCCTATAATTTTAACTTTCAAGGAAGGCAAGACAAAGAGTTTGCCTGCAATGAAAGAAGCATGAACATGAGCATGGGACGTACTTTTGAAAACACCGCATGTCAAGCAAATCATTTTCTTACCACTTATTCTACCTATTGATGTTTGAGTCCTCCTCATTCAAAGGACTGCATCTAGTTCAACTCTCTGCCGTATACCCATGGTCCTCATAGTGCTCAAGAGTAAGGCTTTTCTAATCAAGCAAAATCACACCATATACCAGATTTTTTGTCCTCTTGGGCCTCTCTGCAGCAACAACACAAAAAACCAGTCCACTTGAGTGGATGATAGAACTGATGCATGTGACTCTTCAGCTTGCCGAAAGAGGTGGGGGGAGGAGTACAAAAAATGAAGGGATTTTGAGCACTGGCATTAATCTGTGAAGTTTAATATCTGCCTGTGAGAAAGAATTCCAGAACAGGACTTTGATACTCTGTACCATATATACATAAGCGCTAGCTAGATAAAAATATGCAGGGAAATTAAGTGTCAGTTAACACTTAAAATGGGAGACAGATGTTCATATTTTTAGAATGCTCTGCAAAGCAGGAAACACACACTTGTGAAGGAAGGTTACTTTTAAGGATTTCTGTCATGACTACTGCAAGAGAGTTTCGTTAAACTTCTGAAAGCAACAACAAAGGAAGACAGCCACTACTTAGAAGCCTCATAAGGAGATGTGACATACAGGATAGAAAGTGGGATATTTTTATCTTGACAAAGGTGGATGTTTGAGAAAGGCACATTAATTTTCAGACAAAAAGCTGGATTTCTGAGAAAGTATTCTGCTGAGATCCAGTATAAAAAAAATCTAATCAAAGGAAATCATTTGAATGTATCAAAAAAGACTGGTCACATAAAGAGGTGGTTGCTGAATTAGTTTTACTGGGGGAAGATGACATGACCGTGCAGTGAAAGTAATGAAATATGAGAAGCATGAGGGAGAACCCCCAGTAGAGAAAGAAGAGTCTTCACTATTTGCTTAAAGACACCAACCTTTACTACAAAGTTTTAAATCTTCCCTAAAGTTTTTCAAAGTAGGGTATTTAAGTGTAGGAGTTTGGTTAGCACCAATCCATAGCTAAAAAGTGTACATTGTAAAGCTGTTACATATTTAATTAGTTTGCTGTGCAATTCCTGTAATAGAACTGAGGGAAAGGTTCATTTTATTGAACTTCAGTCAAGCTTGTAGAGAAGTGACTTTGGGAGATTAAATTAGTCATCTATGCTTTCTCTGAAGTAAATGGACAGAGATAGACACCTCCAGCAGGCAATTCATTCTAGCCATAGTTAGCTGTCTAAGACTGGATGAATCACCTTCTGACAATGTCTATCTCTTTGTCTATTTCAGAGGGCACCTAGTTAGCTTCAGCTGGCTATTACATTTTCAAATCACTCTTTTTAAGCGAAATAAACCTTGGCAATATTTATATACAGCTGCTTTGAGCTGAGTAAACATATATATTTTGTCTGATTTTTAGAGTTGTTAAATGTATTATTGACCCAGAACTGAAAACCATCTCTCCGATTCTGGAGGAATATTCAAAGTTCTTATTAAAAACAAAGGGAGTCAGAAGCCCACAACAACAACAAAAAACAAAACAAAACAAAACAAACCCCTTGGGCTTAGTTACAATGTACTCACTCACTTTTGTAACAAGGTAAATCCTTACAGCTCTGATGTACCTCTGTCTAAGACCCCTTGTCAGAGCTCTTTCCAGTCAAACCTGGTTCATAAGACTTAAACTTCATGAACTTCCCCATTGCTATGGAGTATCTACAACTCTGTCTGATCAGTGCAGCAGTTCCACTTACATTGCCATGATGTCTGGCTTTCCATAGAAAAGACAGCTGGAAAACTGCAGGTAACATGCACTATGCAAGCATTTATATAAAATTTAAACTCAGAGCAGTAGGAAGAACTAAGTCTCACAACACTGGCAAAGAAGGTGAAAGAAGAAAGAAAAAGTCCTCTGTAAGCAACAAAAAAAAAAAAAATGTTTTAATGAAGTGGATGAGAAGTAATAAAGACTGCATATCCTTATCAATTTTTATGTAAGTGTCCTCTTTCCACTATCAACATTAAAAATTCCATTGCATGGGAGAATGACACAGTCATTCTTAATAATTGCCTAATGTTGTTGGGACAAGAAAAATAGTTGCACAGAGCAACATCTGGGATATAAACATCATACAAGAGAAGGAGTATTACTGTATTTCCTACAATGACTCTTTAAGTCAGAAAATTACAGTTGTTGCAGATTTTAAAACAAATTCTGTTCTTTTGTAGTGGGGCAATTAATCAGTTCAGAAAAGCTACATTGGTGTATCTGAGGAAACGCTTTGTCTGGACCAGTCTGTGGTGCTGTCTGTTGAAATGCATCTGTGGCAATCAGAATTTGTTTTTTACATATTCACCTTTCTTATGATTCTGTATATTATTTTTTTTTTTAATTGTATGCATGAATCTTCATCCTAATCTCTTTATCTCAGTTTACTGGCAGGTACGAAGACTCTTTATTTTCCAAATACTGGTATTTCTGTTAGAATGTGAACTCCTTTCCATAAACATTGAGCTATTCATCAACAGTGCTTAGAAATTTTTCAAAAGCAGTCATTTCAGTTAGAGGAATTCTCCTTTTTAACACTGTCTTTAGACAGTGGAGCAGAAAATGGCCTTAAATCCTACTTTCTTCTTTAGAAGCTGCACTACCTTTGATGTTACACTGAAAGATAAGAGAAAGGGATAGGACCTCCACAATATAAAATTGTGTGAGGTTGCATGGGTGTGCAGGAAAATAAGCTAGGAGAGAAAATTGACTGGAAGACTGTGGATAATATATGCAGCCTTTGCTGATTTGAGCTGCTAGTTATTAGGCGTGCTGACATGGATCCCAACCCAAACCTGTGCATTACCCATGTGATCCCTGCCAGCCCAAGACTGAAACTTAACCAAAATATTCCCTGACAGAGACACAGTAAATGCAACCCTTTCTAAAATCTGACCACAGCCCTCACTCCAGCCCATTCAGAGCCTGGATGCTTCAGGTCTAAACCTCACAGGAAGGGGGAAAGAAGGGGGGAAGAGATGCTCCCAGGTGCCAGCCTGACCTTGGCCAAGCAGTACCTCAGGTTATGTCTAACATGTACTAAATCAAAGAAGGGAAATTATAGTTATTTGGTCCTGAAGCCATTGACTGGCTTAAATCCATGCTTCTGGGCTAGTGAATTTCATAATTTGATTTGGAAATACACCTATGCAGAACCCCTGAGTGAGGATTTTTCTGGTTATTCCCAAGGTCTTGGAAATGGGTATATGGCAACTCAAGCCAAGTGCAAAAAGTGGTGTGTAGGAGACAGTTACAAAATTATTTACAAGGTAATATCCATTTTTTCTGTTATGCCACATATGACAACTAAATATTCTCATCTTGTTAGTGTTATCTTGAAAATTAATAACATGCACTGTTCTTCCTCTTGCTTAAACCTCCTTTGCATTATGTACTTGCTTGCACAAATACACAGATTCATACACACATGTATGCCACAAAATATCCCATTGAGATCCCTCCCACTAACACATGGACAATAGCCAAAACGATAGACAAAGCCAAACCCCTGTATCCCTCCCATACTTAAACTCTACACTCATGCATTGGTCCCCAGAGGCCAGAATCCAAACCTTAACTGTAATCTTATCAGTCTTTGTCAGGTTTAGATCTATTCCCATCCAGCTGCTTCTGTTATCCCTTACCACATTCTGATAGTCCACAGTGGACTCATTTCCAGCTATAACTTGTCAGATCCTCCTAAAAAGCAAGTCTCCAGTCCTTACCAACTCCAAACACAGCCACATAGCCTATTTATCAGAATTTGCTTGCTAAAATTTAACTTTTAGTACAGTCTTGATCTTCTTCCTAGCTCAGCAGTCATAGCCATAACATGGTGACCTCTATTAACCTCTGTCCTAAACCAAGTACCCGGTCCTAAAATTATATCAGTCTTAAACATAGTGTAGTATTGGTACTGAAACATTCACTCAGCATAAGGTTTCAAAGAAATTAAAAATTTTGTCCATATATTTTTCAGAAAATGAAGTATGCCAATTTGTAGTCACAAATTATCACGAATCTTTAATAAAAGTGCAATTGGTTTACTTTACAGGAGATCCATTTTTTCAGATGACATATATTGCTTCACCCAAATACTGCTTCATATTGACATATACCATAATGGGCCATGTACAGGGTACAGCAATCTGATTGGTATAATAACACTTCAAGTGAAGTGGTCTTTCCACAAATGATTTGAGGAAACCTGGGAAAATATTTAACAAAAGCAGAACTGATGTTAATAAAAATAGTATCTATACCTTAGTTTACAAATAAAATTAATTTTATTTCTTCCCAACTGATTTTGTTCCCCTGTTAAGTTAGATCAAACTGCTTATCTTGACAAAGATTGATTACCAATTAAATATCACATAAGCTAACAAAACAATACCTCGATGTTTATCCAGATGGCTTTATTAAAAACAATAATTTCTGACATAAACACTACTTGGAAGGATTGCATTGCTGAAATATTTCAGAAACTACAGGAAGTTTTAATGATATCTTGACAAAGCAGGAAATCTCAGTAGATATATGTAGTGAAACTTAAGGTGACCTTGTAAATAGCCTATATAAAACATTTTATAAAACTGTTGTTTCCTGATGTTCTGCTTTTTCCACCATTTGATGTCAGGTTACATCCAGTGAAATGAAACTATTTGAAAAGCCATCCTTCAAATATTAAGTTCCATCATTTTTCCTGCCTCCCAGGGCATGAAATAGCTACCCACCACCTGCTGTTCACAGGTTGGTTTGTCAGGTTGCAAGTCAGAATTGATATGCACTGACTTTCATACCATCCCAAACTATATTATAACTCTGTAGTGCTTAGGATAGCCACTGCTGCCCTGTGCTGGTGTGCAAGCATCCCTAGAACTAAATTAAAACAAAAGTAATTCTAGACTAGACTGTCTGTGTTTGAATTTTACCATATGTCATGCAAGGACATTGAATGAAAATTGTATATTTGGGGCAAGTTACAGAACAGCCAAGGGCAAATTCATTAAGCATCTGCAGCCAAAATTATTTTGGGTTCATTGATTCAATGTTTTTCATGAAATAATTGTATGTGCCTATTCAGACTTACAAAAAACCACTTCTGTTTTCCAAACTGATGACGGCTAGAAACTACAAGAACATATTCAAGGAGCTTTCTCTTAGTCAACATCCTCCAGGTGCACCTTGTATATGCACTTATTCGGGTGTGTTTCCCTTTTTATATTATTTATAAACAATTGAAATAGCAATATATTTCTTTATTAATTGTTTTGAACACATGAGATGAAAGTAAATACAAAATGAATGAGAAGATTCAACCCACATAAGCAATGGGAAAGTTTTCAGGCTGTATTTTTCTCATCACTCTTCATTTGATGGAAAGAAACTAAATTCTTTGACCTTGGGTTAGCTATAATAAAATGTAATCAAAATTTTTAAGCTTAGAATAAAATGTTGTAAATAGGTTAGCAAGCTAAGTTTACTCCATTTCTATCATGTATCATGTCCTAAAACAGGTTATATTCCCAAAAAAATGAATGAAAAGAAAAACCTTTTTCTTGTAGAAAAAATACAGGTTAAGAGCTAGTGGCAAACTAATCATAAAACATGCTGCTATTTCTTAGAAACACTGAACAAAACCTAACAGGTTCCACAAGGAAGGATTTAGCTAAAAATCAGGCAGACTTACGGAAACTGCAAAATAAAAAAAAAACCTAAAATGTTGTTGAGGTTTAACCCCAGCCAGCAACTAGGCCCCACACAGCCGCTCGCTCACTCCCCCATGGTGGGATGGGGGAGAGAAACGGAAGAGTAAAAGGGAGAAAACTTGTGGGTTGAGATGAAGACAGTTTAATAAGGAAAGAAAAAGCCACGCACGCAAGCGAAACGAAACAAGGAATTCATTCACTCCTTCCCATCGGCAGGCAGGTGTTCAGCCATCTCCAGGAAAGAAGGACTCCATTGCGCGTAACGGTTAATTGGGAAGACAAACACCATCACTCCAAATGTCCCCCTTTCCTTCTTCTTCTCCCAGCTTTATATGCTGAGCATGACATCATATGGTATGGAGTATCCCTTTGGTCAGTTGGGGTCAGCTGTCTTGGCTGCGTCCCCTCCCAACTTCTTGTGCACCCCCAGCCTGCTCATTGGTGGGGTGGGGTGAGAAGCAGAAAAGGCCTTGACTCTGTGTAAGCACTGCTCAGCAATAATGAAAACATCCCTGAATTATCAACACTGTTTCCAGCACAAATCCAAAACATAGGCCCATACTAGCTATTATGGAGAAAATCAACTCTATCCCAGTCAAACCAGCACAAATTTATTTCTATTTTAAGAAATCCCCAATGTCAATATGTCTTGCATTGTTAGTAAATATATTTTTAATGACTGCTTGTAAGAGCTACCAGTCCAGCAGTGGTAGCTACCCCCAGAAGCTGGCATTGTGGCTGTTTGTGCCCTATACATTACTATTTCTGCTTATTTTTTTTTATCCTTCTTACAACTCTTTCTGTATTGACATGACTATCAAAAGACTCCTGTAAGTATCAATTTCTCCAGTAAAGCAGAGAAATCTGGTAGATCACTCAGACTTGCAATAACATACACCAAAGGTATTATATGCTGTAGGTGGGGAAACACAGCATGGAAAGTTGATGGCATACCTCCGTCCTTTTCATTTAAAAAAACCCAAACCACTACCACAACAACAAACTCCAAAAGCACCAATCAAGCAAAAAAAAAAACCCAAAAAACCAACAAACAAAACAAAAAAGAGCAAATAGCTATTGGTAACACAAATTTATACCAGCTAGCCCAAAACATAATGGAAAGCAAAGACTGTGTATTCTTGACTGTCAACTTTTTTCAAAAGTGGTTTAGAAGATTCATCGATGTGATTTTACAGCCACACAAACTAAGCTGCAAAGAGAGAACTGTCTATAGTTTCATTAAAAGCTGATAAAAAATGGAATTAAAATGAAGAAACATTTAGCTGTGCAAATTAGAGATTTCCTTTACTAAACAACACAAAACCTTAGCTGGCCACACAACAGAAGTGATTGTGGCTAGATAGAATGAAACTTTACATTATGTCCTTGCACACTATTTGTAGCCATTGTTTAACAGGATTGTCAAATGTTCAAAAAATAGTTTTTCCATTACAGGAGGACAAACTCCAAAAGCACTTTTAAAACTGGTAGTACACCCATGAGGTCTATGGGAATGAGTGTTACTCTGCACAGTTTAAATAACAAATTTTGTATCAGTTCATATTTCTGAAATAGAGCTGATGTGAGAAATGAATTTGCATAATCCGCAGTAAATAGGTATATTTTTTACCAAACATAGTTTTTTGTGACCTCATTGGGCAAAATTTCTTTCTTTTCCATGTTTTTATTGCTTTTCTCCTGTCAATTTTGATATCCTGAATTGTGCTTCTTTTCCCCTGCACATCCAAATCATTCATAAATATATTAAAAATTTATTATGGTTTTATTAACTTAACTATTGATCTAAAAAACAAAAACAAACAAACAAACAAAAAACCAACAAAAAATCCGCATGAAATGCCAGTGATGCAATAAGAGCAACTGTTTTCTCAGGCTGAAACTGATTGAAAGCATCCCTTATATAGAAATGAAATGCATTTCTGTGGATGCACTGACGCTTCACCATCTGTCCAACATCTCAGATTTACTCTCCCAGATAACTTCATATTTCACCCTGCAGTCCCTAAAGAAACATCACTTTAAACAGGGCCACATGGAAAAATGCACTTCAATAACATCTGAAGGTCTTGCATATAGCTGCAAGGGCCTCTAATCTAAATGAATGATGTGCCTATAGAGTAAGCTCCATTTAGAGTTATGGAAATAGGGAGGAGCAAACATAAGGGAAAGGATGTTAAAAAAAAAAAAAAAACAGAAGAAAAAAGAAGGAGAAAAAAAGACTTGAAAGAAAGAGGGGCTGGAGAAGGGGAATAAAGGAGAAGGGAAAAAATAACAGCAACTCCAGAATGATGGCAGTAAAAGACACAGGGATTTACAGATAAAGCCAGAAGATGCTGGCAGCCATCTATCAGTCTGCCTTGATGAAACAGGTATTGGAAATTAACTCAGGAACCCTATGAATTACATTCAATCCATGCTCTGGGCTAAGCACTTGTCAATTTTAGCTGCTATTGCAACCTATTACTTACAGACTACCTGGCTGGCAAGCTGATGACACTGGAGAGTGTTAAAGAATAGCAGCATAAACTGTATACAGCAATGCTTGTCACAGTCTGAATATATCTTCCCATAGTCCAATGTGAAAACTGAAAGCCCAAACTCTTAGTTCCTCAGTAAGCACTTCACCTCATATCACATTATTTCACATAGGAGAAAAGTACATACCTGAAGAATTAATTTCTGAGCATTGTGAAAAAGTGCTTTGATTAAATTTTTCTTGAACCTTCTTCCCCCTCCCCATAGGATAATCCACTCTGAAGCAGAGCTCTTGAAATTGACAATTTTTTGGAGGATGCTGATAAAAGAGTAGACAAATATGCTGTCTCTATAAAACTTCAGCCTCTTATATATACAATGGGCTGTTTTGTTGTGGATTGGGACTTCCCACCTACTAATGCTTGATTACTTAGCTTTCAAAACAACCTTCCAGGGAAGATTAATTTAATTTTACAGCTACAAATACATACATTAATAGTTGTGCACTGAAATACGAGAAATGCAATTTATTAGAAAGGTATTTACCCAATATACTGGAACTTCTTTATTGTATTTTTCAGTTGATAAGCTTGTCTAACAGTGAAATATTTTAATAAGCAAGTACATTCAGAGTAAATGTCAGACAGTGTGATCCTGTAACTAACAGCTGCTGCTGCTGTTGGTGAAGAAAGAGAGAAGTACAAGTACCAAAAAAAATGGAGAAGGCCAAATTAGAACAAATGTTTGCCAGGTAAAAAGGGTGTTTTTTTGTCTGATGGAAGAGATTTAATTAGAAAAGTCACAGAAAGAAGCTGCTTCGAAAGTACCAAATCCATTTTCTTCAGATAAGCTAATGAACCTCATTGAACTTTGCAAAGAATTGCTGAACCAATAATATAAGGGAAAAAAATCCAGAAAATCTGCTGCAGAATCCCTTAGAAATGAACTAACCAATTATCAACATGATTCTCCACCCAAGGAAAGGAGTAATATGACAGATTTACTTACTGATTTTTCTTCCATTTGAGTAAGCAATGGACAAATAAATGATTACAGAAAGAAATTATTTTTGTACATTTTTTTTTCTTTTACAGCAGACTATAAATTCAAAATTTAAATCACATGTTGTATGTGCTAAGTCACCTACATGGTACATTATCTACCCAGTTTGCTGTCTAATTCTATCTAAGGTTTTTTTCCCCTAACAGCAACCATAACAAAAACCTATTAAGGAACATAATATTTTGCATCAGACAAGGGCATCTTGAACATATTAAAGAACACAGTAAACAAAATTCTTTTAACAATGACAACGCAATTAAAAAAAAAAAAAAGAATTCCCAGCCCAAAGGAAGATGATTATGTAGAAATTCAGGGTAACTCAAAAATGCTCTATAAAAAAAAAAAAGAGTCCTTTAAATGCTTTTGGATTGTTTTATGCTTCATTGGTATTCTTCATGTGCTTCTCTCCTTGTTGTTTAGCCTTTCACAGTATATCCATGTTTGGCACAAAGCTGCAGGCCTGTACTCAAGTATACAGTACGTATGGAATATAATCATAAAGCATCTATACCCCCATGCCACCAATTAACCATAAATATCTTTTTAATATAGGACAGACAACTACAAGAAAGATGTATTAAAACAAACAGCCAAGCAAAAAACCATGAACGTAAGTTAAGATTTAAAGATCCATAGTAGATTAATACCATATGGATTTTCAAAACTGAAAAAACAAGTGTTTAAGAGGAACTTCAGCACTTGAGATCCACATTTTCTTTCAGTACATCTTTGCACTAAAATTTTGGAATTGAGCCTTTGTGTATGGGGTTTTCAAAAGGCTTACTGAAGTCTATGGAAATTTTCTGTTGGTGTATGTGATGTAGTTTTCAAAGGACAGCAAAGTAAGGATAAAGCTAGGATTTTTAAAATTTTGGAATACATAATAAATCAAACACTTGTCTGTAACAGGAGACACTTCATTTAGCTAACACAAAGCATTCAGAATACTTGGTGGAGAGCCTCCTACTCTGAGAGAGTAAGGAGGAGAATAAGTTGAGTTCATACTTCCCCCCTTTTACAGTAAAGCATGTAACATTTTATAAAAAGATTCATTTAATAAAAGTGGTTTAAAATACTCAAAAAAATGTATTTGACTCCGCAAATATACACTTCTTTAAGAGTACGTGTTTATTTTTATGAAGGTTGAGAAGATTGCTGGTGTTTGTAGCAGTACGTAAGAAAGAAGTACAAGTAAACTTCTGCTCATCTTGCCCATTACTGCCTTTTTTTCCCTGTCATCTCAAGCATCTATATACGCATAATATATTAAAGACAAAGTGCTTTAACTTGGGTTAGGGATGGGAACATATCTTTTGGGCATTCCTAGAGCTGCACTTTTTTTTCATCTTCAGTGTTTGGATGAGGTAGGAGAAGAAAGAAAACAATATTTTTACTCTTTCGCACTCTGAAACCATACTACAGAGATAGTTACATTTATTAAGTAAAAAGGAAAGGAGAGAAGTAATAACATTTTCCTAAACATCCTGCTAACACACAAGCCAGTTGCCAAAAGATTGCACCTCTCTCTTGCTACATCTGAAAGTACGTACATAAATATTCTTCAAAGCAGATTTTGTGTAGTAGTAGTTGAACCTCCTGTTTTTTTTAACATCAAAATACCACTTTTCTGCAGGCATACACACCTGTAAAAGTTCTGGGTTTATCCAGAGAGGCTGAATATACAGCAGCGGATATTTCTGGCAATGAGATATGTCATCTTACCACATTGGTAAAAGATTTTTTAAGGTTAAAAGACATGCCTGATCCCTGAAGACAATGAAACTCAAACAGATTACATGGATAATCCATGGTTCATATGGATATTGAAAAAAGTGGTTGGAATCATGGTAGCATTATACAAACTACTCCCACAGTGTCATAAAGTCTTGACAACGATATGTCAGGTTGATGGGGGTCAAAGCAGCAGAAAGATGATGCAATACTGGTACTAAAATCTAAAATACTTTCTACTGCTTGAAGAAGTACATGGTTTTGTATTATTAAGAATGATGCTGGTCTGTGCCAGTCCAAAACACCATTGTTCAGCATTCAAGATGTTGGCAAACATGATAGTATGCTATTGCTAGGTCAACTCTACTTGAACATTGATTTTGCCTGCAAATGGAAAACTACAGACAAGTCACTTCTCCTGAATGCTGACTTTCTGAGGTTTGGGCCTCTCTGTGGGAACACAAGTGGGTATACTTCTAAACCACATATTGATATTTTTTCTCTATTAACATTATTTACAGTTATTAATTACTGTTCTGTCCAGACCAGGATGGATAGGAATACACGTGTTCTGGCATTAATACTTCTCAGAGCTTCTTGATCCTCATTACCCACAAGGTGTCCAAATGCTGGTCGGGATAAGAAAGCAGTTTGTATAGGTTAGATTGGTTTAGGATTTTGTGGTTTTCTACCTCGCTATTCGTTTAGGTCATGTCTTCTGGTAAAGAAAGATGAGAACCCTTGATAGTTTCTACTGCATTGTCCAGACAATTGTCCAGAGGAGGGAAGCTGGCTACACAGACTTGAAGGAAGTTCCACTATACCCAGGTTAGTTCCTTCATCTGACAACTGAGAGGCCATGAGTGCAGAGCTAACCATTGTCTTACAGGCTATATACAGGTTGTACATGCAGCTTCAAAGACAGATAAATGATATCATTATATTTATTGTCAAAAATAGTTAATTAAATGTAAAACACTAAGTCATATTTACCTTGAAGACAACATAAGAGTTACTTGGATTTAAACAGGGTTTGTAATTGTACAATTGGTTCAAGATTATCCTTTTTAAAGTTTGGTTGTAATGTATATTTACCCTAATAGAGCTAGACTACAGTTTTGGTGTATTTTCGGTGACAGAAAAGACCATAATCTTGCTGTTTAGATCTAATTTGCAAGTTATTATTTTCATGAAGTACAAGCAAAATGTATTTTGTTTTCTATACAGGCAACAATTCTGTTATGATTTAGGTAAGGTAAATTATTACACTTATGACTGGATCAGCAATTTTTATTGTATGCATTTCTCATTACTCTAAGTTTTTTTCATTTGCCTTGTACTGAAAATATTTATGTTGACCACCAGCTACCTGTGGTCAGTCATAACTAGTTTAAGAAATTGTTGATCTTTTCAATTATTTACAATTCTATTTGGCTTGACTTACTTAAACCAGCATGTCACCTTCTATTCATTTTTCATGCATGGCCACAGCTTACAATGAACTTTCAGTAGTTCTTTATGCCTCTGTGAAATATACCTATAATTTTCCTTTTACTTTTATAAAAAATGGAAGGCAAACTGGAAGAATATAGTGTGTGATAAACTGATATATTTTTCATTACTAAGGAATGTGAACTATTTTCTCTACTATATATTTAGCTGGTTTTGGCCTTGAACTTTTGCACTTCAATCAAAGTGCAATTTTGAACAAAACTGTTTCTTAACTTTTATGGGAGTCTCAGCTAGATTTCCTTTTTCATTGTAACTAACCTGCAGGAGATAAGATATCAGCAGAGAAGACCTCACTGTCAGTCATAGATCAAAATATCTATCAAAAGTAACCAAAGTTAAGCACACATGTATATACGTTGCCAGGAAGTGATTATACCTTTGTGTCACAAACGCAGTAGTCGCAAATAATACTTAAAGACTTGCTGTCTTTAAATGGTGTTCCTTCCCCTTAAACTTTTGCTCTTCCTGCTGCCACCATGGAGATAGCAGCAGGAGTACTAGCAGAAACAAAACACTGGCTGGCTGCTGTTGTATTTTCTCAAGTGAGGGCATCTGCCCATCACAGCAAAAATGTCAGTTACTTTTCTAAATATAAAGTTTAAAAAGTACCTGAAAGACCCATATTCACAGACTTACTTCTTGGTTTGATGAAGTTAACAGGTTTAAATAATCCTGAAGTATTATTGGACTCCTACTATGTTCTACAGTTTATTTCTATTCTATATATAGCTGCTGTTTGCCATGTTGTTATATATATGCCTGGAACTATCTTCTGTCTTTTCCATTGATTGTCTTTTTTTTTTTATTGTGATGATCTTTCCCATATTGAATAGGATAAAATTTGGCATTGAGAAGATTATTCTAAAGACTATACACTAGAAATTTTATGAATGGCACATTAATTCTGTTTCTCCATAAATCCACAGTACAAATCTCCAAAGCTAATCTCACAGCATTAGACAGTTTAGGGGAAAAGAGCTAGCTATTGTCACGTTTCCTGATTTAAGAGAGATTATTTTCCCTTCTCTGAACGACAATAAAAATGCCGTGGCATGACCTATTTATCTTTTATTGTCCGGCTCCTGGGAGGCAGAAGGTGTAGGCAGAGAGTGGAACTTGTATATCCAGCTTGTGGATTTTTTCCACCTTGTCTCCTGTGGAACAACAAAAGAATGCATGCTGCTGGGATCTGCATCCACCCCATTGTTCACCATTTCTCATACCCTCTAGAATTAAGGTGGTTTTTTGGTTTTGTTTTGTTTGTTTTTTTTTTTCCCCAGAGATAAATTCATAAGGCTTCAATAAATGAAGTAAGACATTAAAACTGAATTCTAAGGAACAAAATCCTATGCATTGCTCTCAAACTAAGGGAGAAAGGAAATGGGAAGGAAGGACAAATTAAGCTATGTCTTTCTCCAAATTTGTCTGACACACTTCTTCCCTTTCCTATACCAGCTCTGAGCAATGGGCTTGTGGAATAGATACAATTTAAGTAAGAAGTAAAAAGACAAGAATAACTGAAGAACAGATAGTGATTTGTAAGTAGATGATAGAATAAGATAGTCAGTTGCTCTTTGTCAGAAAAACTCTATGCTGTCCCCATCCTTTGTATACAGAAAATGAGAAAAACTATAATGAAAACAATCATTTTCTACACTTGTGAGGATCTTGGAAAACCAAGCTTTAAATGGAACTGAGAAGCATGTGCCACCAAGCTGCGTAGAGATAGCTATCTCTTTTTTATTTATTTTAAAGCATTACAGATGCATTCAGAAGACAAGTCATCAGTCAGCAGTGACAGTCAACATGAAAATGTATAAGAATAAATTGGCCTTTAATTTTTCTTGACTAAGTATAGACATCTATCATAACTAATGCACTTCTAATAGCACAGCATTTTTTTCTATGAAGTAATCTCATCTATTTTGTTATGTGTCTTAAACCTAATTAGAAAGCAACAGTCCTAGCAGTTATAAGAAGAAAGGCAATATTTCTTTTGACCAATGTAGGTGAAATCTACTGCAATTAAAGTTATGGCAAAGTTTATGCAAGAACAGAGAGATCATATCTTTGCTAAATAGGCTATGAAGTCCTCCTACTTTTGGTGCCTAATTACTGGTGTCATGCTTGTAATAGCGGCATCTGTGCACACTCAACACTTTAATGGGCAGCTCCTACAGGACTAATGAATTTTAATTGATGGTGTTTAGCGTGGCTTTTGGTTTCTGTCTCTTGTAGAGGAGGCTATGCCCTTCTGCTCTTCTGTCCCCAAGTGAGCTACATCTCTGTTGGGGAGCTCATAGATACAGATGGTCAACAAAAGGTGAAGAATGCCAGAACTCTCTGGGCATCAGTCGCTTTTCAGTAAAGATAAAGCTTGAATTGCTAATCAGCTTCCTTTTTTCCACCCAAGCTGTTTATGCTATGGGCTTAATGTTAATCTCTTTTAGTAAGATGACACATTCTTTTTCAATTCAAAATATGCTTCCTAGATTGACAAATCAGAAGGCAACCTTCTTCACAGCCTCCCCATAGGTAGTTTTAAATATAGCGTCCTTTGTCAGAAGCAAACCAAAAACACCTCATGGTGACACTTAATCGTTTTTACCCACTCCCAGAGTTTTTGCAAAGCACTGAAAAAAAATACATTTTCCTAAAAGTGCAGTTGCCTCTTCAAGTGTTAGTTTTTCTGTAAGTATTTTTTTTTCTCAGATCAAATGTTCATTCTTCACACTGATACTTCCTTCATTTGTGTTTCCAAAAAGATGCAATGAAAGGCAGAACTTATTTGGGGGAAGTATCATTATCTTAATAAGTCTCAAGTTTCTTTTGCTTGGTGTAAAAGGCTTTTAAAAGGGGTGGGGAAGTCATTTAAACAAACAATATGAGTGGCATGAACTTATTATTCAAAAATTCCTCCTTCAGGAACAACAAATCTTTAAATCAGCAATACGTCAGAGGCTACATAGAGCTGTTTGTTATTAGTTTTAAGACAATTGCTTTCCTGCTTTCCTGTAGCCTATCCACCTAAAGGAAATAATCAAAAAATAGGAATGAGAATGTGCTCTTTGTGAGTGATATCTCTGAACTGCTGCCACCCTTTTTGCTAAAAAAAGCCAAAAAAACCCTAAAACCAAAACCAAAACCACAATGCCCCTTTCCTTTAAGCATAATCTCATATTTTTTAAAAGACAAAAAGCTGAGGAAGTTTTTTTATCTCAAACATGTATTAAATGTATTAAATAAATATCGTTATGAATGACTGCTTCAAACAGTAATAATTTAGTGTTTTTCAGATTAAGAAAAGAATGAAAAAGTTTAATGTGCCATTTGCTGGTTTGAATACTGAAATGAGCAATATTTGTGTTGCTTTCCAAAACTCATCTGTCGCATCTTCATGTTGTCCACATCCTCCATCAATTTTTCAGCATGCAACCATGGTGCTGGAATGCAAGGAAAGGTTCATGGCACTCAATGCCTTCTGCCTATACACCATACGCAAAATCACAAAATTTCATTACAATGTGCTGTGATTTTTGTAGGTGTGGCTTTATGAAGGCATTCAAATACTTATTAAATAAAATTAATAAAATAATAATAATTAAAATTAATAAAGCAGTAAAACAACAGAAAACCACAACACATGCATATGTCTCACACATGACCCCTTACAATTATCTATAGCACAGGCCACAGCTTCCCCAGGGAAATCATGCTCTGTGGGGATAGGTGTATCCCAACAGGAGCTGGAAGAGGGCATGCACACTGGCTCAGTCATAGGCAAGGATGGGTCATGCCAACCATGGAATAGTCTTCCACACAGCAATGAGGTCTACCTGTGACTGATTCTTGAGAGTCTTCAGAGCATCTTCCCCAAAGTTTTCTTTACCATATAGGGCTTATGTCACTGGTCTTTTGCTCTGAGTGTTACATGGGTCATGAAATGAATTACTTGTAGTGATTTCATACAGTCATTATCCCTTTCATGTACTAGCCACTTCCTCATGTTACTTTTGCATACTAATTTCCAGGTTCAGTTGTTTACTGCTGGATGTTACTTCTGGGTCACTATAATCACTCATCTCCAACCAAACATTGGTTGCTTCCTTCCACCAAACACTCTGAGTTCCCCTTTGTTGCAGCTGTTCAATAGCTAAAAAAGTGCTACTTCTATACGATCTGTTTCTTAAGAGTGTTACTTTTTGGTCTGAACCTTAGCTCAACAAAGAATAAGAAATTTATTGGAAGACATACATGCTTAATTATCGTACCCAACCAGCCTACCTATGAACAGAAATAGTTCTTCCAGACTCCTAACCCTTAACCTAAAAATTTACAGGAAGACCTTGCTGGGTCTCAGCTGTAAGGAATTAATTGCAAAATCAAGACCTGAGTTTGGCTCAAGCGTGGACATGTGAAATCAACATCTCCCAGCTGTGGCTCTGTCCAAACTTCCTCAGAGTAAGTGCAAGATTCTCCTCATTTGACTTTGATTATCTGAAAAGCTGTATTTGCTTTAAGCTAGGTGTGCATGCTTCCTCTGTAGCCATCAGAGACAAGTAGAGATGTTTCCTACCTACTTTAGACACCCATTTATTCAAAAGTATTGCAGGAAAAGTATAGTCCAACAAGTTTGCATTAACAATTTTATCTCTGCCAAGACAGTTGTTCGCACCAATTTTGATCTACAGAAAGAAGATGTCATAATGCCAAATATATGCATTCAGATCTTTAAGAAGCTCTTTTTACATGTGGCTCCATTCCCTAGCAATGAGGTCCATGTCCATCACACCTTAAGTACACGCACAGTCGTCCACTGTGACTATTAGAAATAATGCTACAATAAGCTGCTCCAGAGGGGTTGACAAAAAGAAATTAATAAAATTAGCCACTAAAAAGTGCTGCTTTTACTTTGTATTCCAAGCTCCACAGCTAAAATATGAAAGGATTTCTGTGACAATATCAGTATTTGATAACAAGGACATATCAGTTAAAGGTGATATAGTTTTATACAAAAGATGTTCAGAAACTCAAATATATTGACTTCAACTTGCAAGTAAAACTTTCAAAACAGCCTTTAAGAAATATAATTCCATCCATTATATTTGCAAAGAGCAGATCTTAATAATTCAGTCAGGATTTGGTGGGTAACAAGAACTGCACAAAAGCTGGAAAAAAAAAATCCATATATGCCTATGAAAGTTTTAAAACAAGTTAATCTTCCATCATGTCTGTAAATATATTAGGCCATGTGTGTTAATACTTTCTGGCTGTACTGGCTTGCTCTATGAGTGTAAGACAGCAACAAAAAGAATTTAACTAGCTGGTGAAGCAAGATTACACCTGCTTTGAACTGATTTTTCCTGTAGTACTACATCTCCAGGTCACAACTATGCATATGGACAAAGAACTTGATATCTTCTTATATTCTAGGAAACAATATCCCCAGAAGGAATTAGCATAAAACAGAGAGTTAAAGGAATATTGCTGGGCATTCACAAGATGACACCAAGCTGGGCGGGAGTGTTGATCTGCTGGAGGGTAGGAAGTCTCTGCAGAGGGACATGGACAGGCTGGATCGATGGGCCAAGGCCAACTGCATGAGGTTCAACAAGGCCAAGTGCCGGGTCCTGCACTTCGGCCACAACAACCCCAGGCAACGNTCTCAGAGGTCTTTTCCAACCTTTATGTTCTATGATTCTATGATTTTATAAGTTTTCTTATGAAAATCTCTTAAAACATTATTGAAAGGTATATTTTTATTCAAACATTAATGTTATGTGTTTGCTCTAAACAATGAACATCAAACACTGAGTGCTTGGATTAAGCCCCTCACTGCAGAATAAGATTTCTAATTCAGGAATTATCTGTGTAGAATTTCATATGAACCACTAGATCTGTTAAAAATGCTTTCAGTAAGCCTGCTTTAATGTCTTCTGTGCCCAAGAGGGTTGGTAACAATATGTGACGATCACAGCTGGGGTGATCAGACCTTTCTGTTACCAAATAAACTGTAGTTATTACATTTGTAGAAATGGCAGTCCATTTATCAAGTGAGTCAGAATGCCAATAAGCAGGCAGGTGAAAAAAGTTACAAAGATGGGGTCAATTAATGAAGTACAAAGAAACAAACAAAAGCAGCAAAATACTCCTCAATGAAGCTGAATACTGAGAAGTAAGGTACATGGGAGGTTTCATAGCACCATACCAAGTAAATAATCTGTAAAATGCCCAATTTCTTAGATAATTATGTATGTCAGCTTCAGATAGGGTTATAGTCTGTTCTCTGATCATTGTGGTATAAGTGGGAAAAAAATCTGTGTATTGTTTTTATTTAAGTTTGAAGATGCTAAAATATTTCTACAGCAGATGGAAGGCAGCCCATCAGATCACCATCAGATCACTCTATGTTGTTGTTACATACACATACATATATACACACACAAGTATATAAAATACAAGATATCTGTATAAATTTATTGATATCACTGAAATCTGGGAAGCCTATCAAACTTTTTCAGAGGTTCTGTGCTCATCATGAACGAAGTATGGGCCCAGAATGCAAATCTGCAGGGGGATATTTTTGAAAGATGAGTAGTTACTCTGCAAAAATGTCTAAGGCTTCGCATTAGAGTTATGCCAATATAACAGCTCCCTAGCAATGAAGGAACAGCCCTGTCTTCCAACCCAGCCATTTTTGTGACCATATAGCTCTGTTCCCTCTTTTGCACCCGTATGGTTGCTCATCAGCTCTTCAAGTGAGCCAGAGCAAAGACCTAAAACAGCAGAAAACTATTTGTGGGGTTTTTTTTCCCTTTTATTTTGGGTTGAGTGGAAAGAGTACTGTCCTGGTTTTGGCTGGGATGGAGTTGATTTTCTTCCTATTAACTGGTATAGTGCTGTGTTTTGGATGTAGTGTGAGAATAATGTTGATGACACACTGATGTTTTGGTTGTTGCTGGGTAATGTTTGCGCTAGTCAGGGGGGTTTTGTCTTCCCGTGCCCTGCCAGGTGTGCAGGGGGCTGGGAGGGAGCGTGGCCGCGATGGCTGGCCCAGCTGGCCAATGGGCTATTCCATACCATATGACATCATGCTCAGCATATGAGGCTGGGCGAAGAAGAAGGAGGGGGGGATGTTCGGAGTGATGGCATTTGTCTTCCCAAGTAACTGTCACACGCGATGGAGCCCTGCTTTCGTGGAGATGGCTGAACACCTGCCTGCCGATGGGAAGTAGCGAATGAATTCTTTGTTTTGCTTTGCTTGTGTGCGCGGCTTTTGCTTTCCCTATTAAACTGTCTTTATCTCAGCCCACGAGTTCTCTCACTTTTACCCTTCTGATTCTCTCCCCCATCTCACCCGGGGGGAGTGAGCGAGTGGCTGCGTGGTGCTCAGTGGCCGGCTGGGGTTAAACCACGACAAGGAGATATATTTTAAATGCATTTTACATTTCTAAGTCTACTCATGATGTGATCAGACATCAAGACAAGACAAGCATGAAGGGTGTGGCTACTCCTATCAGTAAGAGCTATTTGTTATTTTGTGATAGCTGAAACACAACACTTAACTCTGGGATCTTCTGAAAAGGAAGAAGACTTAACTTTACTACTGCCAGGACCTTGTGTAGCGGATTGCTTAAGGTACCCAGTACTAGGCAGAAATATCCTTGATAAAATGACAAGTGATTAAAGAAAAAGAAATAAAAGGGGAGAAAGACCATGTTGTACAGACATGCTTGTTATGAACTTTCATTAATAGACCTCCTGTATAAAAATTTTGTACTATCCTTTCTCAGAGAAGGTATAGAATAGATGTGTAGAGGGTTTCAGTTGCTATTATCTTTGGTGATAGGGATTAAATTTTCAGCCCTATTTTCTTTCACATGCATTTCTTCCTGTGCTTCAGTCGGAAGCTGTCTGGATCTTCACATCAGCGTGGGAGACCTGGACCCAGGAGAGATGGCAAGCAGCATTTCTGCAGCCTCCTCTAGGTGTTCTGCCAGTAGAAGGCAGGCTTTATTTAACCTAGGAAATAACCAAGAGACATCCCAGCTACCAAGGAAACAAATCGGTATCAAACCAGAGCACCCTGGCAGGCTTTCTGCCATTGAATACTGCCTGCTATTTAGGCCTTTTGTAAAGGGGGCTGTAAATACTTTCTTGACAGATCGCTATTGAAGGTCCAGTGCCAGAGGTTTACCCTGGCCTTGTTGTAAGCCTGGACCCATGGGTTCACCCGCTATCATGAGGCAACAGTTTAATTTACTTTAAACTTTAAAAACAAACAAGCGTAATGAAATCCACTGCAATAGTAACTCTGTGCACACTCATGTTGAGCAAATATATCGATCATCCTTTGCAAAAATGTACTTTAATATGTTGTAAAATCTTGCTAATATAGTATAATAAATAAAATGGGGAGGGTTAAGTGCATGATATTAGATCAGCATATTCTGTAGCAGAGATATGAAATAGCTCAGGGCACTTTCTTCCTAAAGGAGCATTAGCTAGCTTCCATATGTTAGTCCAGTGATCAATAGACAGTTCAATTCCCAGACGTTTGTTCTAGCTCTCAGTAACACGATATTATCTAATCCATGTCCTATCCATTATCAGTAAAAACAAGGGTGGTGTAAACTGGCACACCTCCATCGCCTCCAAGGGAACCTTGTTTAGATGTTTTGGGCCAGACCTCAGTCAGGATATCTGCTTCCCAACTTGGTAAGAAAAAGAAGTTTTAAGGTCACTAAGGAATGATTGTATAAAACAGCTGCTCTGAAAGCTAATAGAAATTTTTTCTTCAAATGAGATAAGCTCAAAGTCAAATACATGGAGGTTTTTGGTGTGCAAAACTTTGGGAGATGAACATTTTATATTTCTAGTTTTCTTCCCTTTCTCATTGTTTCTGTACGTCCCACTCCTGGGATCTATCTTGTCTCTTCCCATGTCAGCTGCTTACTGGCAAGAAAAACATTAAGGTGATATTGGAAACAGTTTTGTTTCCCATGTCCTTTGATTACCTGAAGCTCTAACAAGACATTCATATGAAATACTGTATCTACAAAAACACTAGTGAAAAAGGTAACATGATCCTGAGATTCTGTCCTCTGCTTACAACATGCAATTTCCATCCACCTGTGAGGTCTTTAATTCACACATTTTCACATAATGTTATTGTCTGAGAAGAAAATGAACCTTGGCTCGAAATAGCAAGATTTCTTCTAGAGTAAACATAGACTATTTTTTGTTCTGTAAAAACCTTCAAGCAGGATCATCTGATATGCACAGATGATCAGTATCAGAATACGGAGTAAAGTATCCTTCCCAAGCATCTAGCAGCCCACAGGAGTACTCCACTTCTGCTTTGCTTATTCCATGAGTCACACAAAGCAGTCAGAGACCTGGTTTTACCCCCAGAAGCACCAGCCAGGATCGCCAAACCACCATAAGGCAGAAAAAGATGAGGTAATGGTTTGTATCACTGGTAGTATAAAAAGTCATCATTCCTGCCCCATCCAGATGGTATCAGGGAGGGAGTTGTGCTATCCCCATGCTGCTCACTGAAGGGCACAGAACTGAGTTGTCCCTCACCTGGAGCAGAGCACAGGGACACAGCAGGCTGTGTTCTGGCATCTGATTACAAATAAAAGAGTTTACATCAAGTTTGTCTATGTGGCTTGATACAGCATCCATATGCAGCCAACAGTTTTCACAGAGTTGCTATGGCCTTGATACATTGACTTTAATAGAGTAAATCCAAAGCATATCGGTGTAACCAAGTGAAGCATCACAATTTCATGGCGCTGAGGCTGAAACCAGAGTAACTGATGTCATTTCTAGCATACCATTTTATTTTTAAAAAATCAGTTTTTTTGAGGAGTTGAATCAGTACATTAATTCTAGAAACCTTCTGCAACAACATGTTATTTAAATGTCTAACAATCAGAACAATCAGTACAGACGCCTAGAAAAAGAGACACAGTTCAAAAGTCTGTGCTATTTGGTTTTATTTTGGTGTTGTGTTTTTTTTTTTTTTTTTGCTAACAGCTAAAGCAACTGTGTTTCAAGGTCTGAGTACAGCAATACTTAAATGTAGATCCTTTGGGGAAAAAACAGCAGCTACCCCCCACAAAACCACAGAGGAATGCAGGAGGATGTCGTTTTGACAGTCAAAGCTTTAACAGGAGGAAGGCACAGACAAAAGCTGGTGAGGTATGGCTATTAGAAAGCCTGCAAAAATCTCATGCTTGCACATTTACAAGGTAGTATTGCTGCGAAAGAGATTAAATCAATAAAGAGAAAAGGGAGAGAACAAGAATAAACTGCATTTATTTCTACGTCTGTTGATGCTGGTGTATACAATACAGAAGCCTGGTCATTTCAAATGTTCATCTACATCTTACTAAATTACATCTATTTAAATAAATAAATAAATAATAGACAAATATTAAAAAGAGGAATAGGAAGAAAAAAAAAAAAACAAAACAAAAACGAACAGGGGGGCATTTAATCCATTTTTGCAAAGGCAACTTTATTTAGAAAGCTGTTTACCTTTCTGAAAAGCCTCATTAGGCTTAAAAACAAAGAATGAAGTTGATTAATGTGCTCTAAGTGTGATGTTCAAATTGTAATTTTCATATACGTAAATGGATGCTTCTGCCGTATTTTGTTTGATAATTTACAGAGTTAGCACCGTCCAAACCACTAATCAGTTTCTTTTTATGAAGACAGCTGCAGAAGATCCTTTTAGAATGCTAATTTCCTTTAGTGCCTTCGCTCACTAAGAACTAGGTCCTTTCTCACAGATAACCTCATCACTGGAAACTGGGTTTGGGGAAATTTGGTTCACTTGCAATTCAGTTGTTTGGGGATTTTTTTGTTTATTTTGTTTTTTCAGTAGGGTAATCTGAAGACAAGAAGAAAGAGCAGCAAAAAAACCCCAAGTGGATGGATTTAAAAGAGCAAAGTGCCTATAAATCAAGATGAAGGTAGTTTATCTTTTCCTCTTTTTTTGATACTATCATCTGCTGAGGTGGAAGGAAAAAAGCAAGTTACACAAAGGTAGCATTTCTCTAGGTACTGTCTGTATATTTTGTAGGATGGTGACATTAATACAGATTAATTTAAACACAACACTTTTCTAGTAATTCTGTTCTAAAGCTCCTTTAATGCAAAAAGTACTGCTACAACCATATGCAATGTGGCAGGAAGCAGAAAAGACAAACAGATTAATACACTGGGTTACCATGTATGAAAAATCAGGTTTAAATCCAAAGCAGTTATATCATGCTATGCTATGTTTTACAAGAATTGCCTCAGTTTCTCTCAGCAGTGCTAAAGCTGGCTCAGTGACAACATTAGTTTCTGTTAATTTGGAATTTTCATGCTCCAGTGACAGTATTAATTTTTTATGCCAGTGTAAATAGTGAGTAACCAATCAAATGGTCTAAATATATTAACGTTCTGCCTTTGCGCATAGGTATGAGAAGATTAGACTAATTCTGCTGTACAAAGAAAACAGCCTCATGGAAGCACTGAAAGTACATTTACTGTTGCGAGGAAGAATGATTTTCCTCAAAATATTTTTCACAGGACCAGAACAAAATTATAGGTAGTCCCCTAGCTTTAATACTGCAAACAGCATTGATGAAACAGTCTTGTAGTTTTTATAACAAATCCAAGTGTAAGGGTGTTAAATAAACTCTGACAGTTACAGAAATCAGTCTGAGAACAGCTGACACATGTTCAGGAGCCCCTGCAGTATCTCCACAATGATTAGAGATCTGAATCTGCGTTTCAAAATGGAAAATGTCCTCTGTTGACTTTCCCAGAAATACGTGCTTATACCCATAATCTCCGACTTGAGTCCTTTCCATTAAATCTTCCCATCTCTTCCACTTAGTCTATCTTTTGCCTCCTCTTCTCATCTGCCTCTTGATCCTTCCAGCTGCATACATACTGCCTGCCCACCCTGATCTAAGTCACTGAAGTGATACTCAGGGTCAGGAAGGCAGATTTGGGATCCCTCTTGTGGAGAAAGAGTCACACTGATGAGACTACATAAGCAGGATGGGATTTTCCAAAAGGCAAAATGATGTTCTGTGGTTAGGCACCTTGAATATCAGTCTGTACAATTACTGCAAGAAAAAAACTTTGCACTTGTGAATTCTCTGTCTTTCTGCCTAACTTCTATAATTCATTGGTTCTATGTGATGTGTTTATAAGCGATTTCACAGAAGAATGAGAGAGAACAATTATGGAAGCTGTGCCTTAATGAGAGTTGGGGTGGGGGAAAGGATTACAGTGTACTATTGAATTGAGAGGATATATACTAAAATAGCTGACATAGAAGACAAGAAAAGAAGATTCTGTAAAAATTAGGGGCATGTGAGGTGCAATAAATGTAACTGACAAATTGAGAAAGGCTAAGAGCATCACTTAGGTTGACTACTAAAATGCGAAAGTAGTACACTGTTTATGCAAAACTGATTATTTTAGACAAATGAACTGCCAAAGCAACTACCTTTTTAGGTGCATGAGAATGTCAGTCTTCAGCCCAGATATGTGGATACAAGACTGTGTTACATAGTGTATGTTACCTGTGATAAATACAGCAGATCAGGATGAGTGAAAGAAGAGGAAATAGAAAATGCTCTTGGGTCATAAATGATTATCAGAGTTAGGGTGCCGAAGGCTGATAGCAACAGAGGTATTGGAGTCAAGAGGCAGAATGTGAGAAGAAAAATGAAGGAGCACTGCTACTGTTAAAGAAGCACAGCTATGGAGGTGCTACAAAAACCTTCCTTGCTGACTTCTGTCTATTTTCTTTGTATTTCAGATATATAAACAGTTGGGACTGCTAGACTGTCACTATGTAATCCTGTTGCTGCTACTGCTGACTGTGGGATCATCCCAGGCTATAGAAAAAGTAAGTTAACAGAAAGAAAAAAACTAAAAAAAAAAAAAAAAGCAAGTAGTTAGGCAGTAAGAGAAAATGAGAATCATGATAAAACTGTCCTCATTTGGCTTTAGAGGGAGTTTGACAGCCATTTGGCATGCACAGAAATAATTTCCTACATGTTGACAAGCCAAACGTGGCACCTGATACATGAGCTGTATTCAATGCTCTTTGTAACATCTGCAAAGTAGGGGTTGCCCATCCATTCCTTAAGTTTCATTGGTTTATGGCACAAAACCCATGAAAGTCTAAACATGAGCTATGAAGTGTCTTAATAGCAGAGACATTTTATCTGAATATTCTGAAAATCTAGACTACTTGGAATGATATAATAATCATATTATTTTGCTAATTTATATCTATTCTCAAGAAAAAATATTTTGATATGAATAAACACAACATTATCAAATTGACATAAGTACAGAAAACAAAGTGAAGATGTCCAGTAACATGAAACAAAAAAATCTCTGTCTGCTGGTACATTGTGTCTTTTTGTGGGAGAGTTCTTTTCCTCTGAGCTCCCCCAAACAAGCTCTGTCTGAAACATGGTTCACTGAAAATACAAAAGTTACGGGCAAATTATATTTTCACCTAACGTAATCATTAAGTGAAATCTCATCTTTTCACTAAAAAGACACATAGATGCCCTGGAACAGATGAAAGATGGTGTGTTTATAGCAACTTTTCCTTAGAGTGACAACTGAATCCAGCAAAACAGATTCCAGTGTTAATTGTCCCTGCTGATATCTAGAGTTTTAACTCCATTATTATCAAAGCTCACTCTGAGCCCATATGCTTGCCTTCTGCCCTTGGATGTTACTCATATAAAAGACAATCTAAGAGAAAATTTATTTCCATTAAAAATTTTGCAGTCACGTAGCACTTTTAAGAGACTATGGTAACTGCAGTACATTCTGATGTACAGTCCAAAATTATATAGAATCAGACTATAATAGACAATTTCAAGAACTAACATTAAGGAAACCTACTCAGGAAAAAAACCTAGGAGCAGAAGTTATTAGACCTTGATCCAAGTATCCACATTCATAGACACGTAGGATAATTTAGGCTGTAAGAAACCTTTGGGGGTCATCTACTCCAAACCCTGCTCATAGCAGGGACAAATTCAGTTATAGCAGGTTACTTCCCCACTGACCAGCTGAGTTTTAAATGTCTCCTAGGAAGGGATTACACAACCTGTTTGGGTAATCTCTTCCAGTGATTAACCACCTTCACTGAGCACTTTTTTTGTTTAAATCCAGGTGGAATTTGCCCTGCTGCACCTTGTGTCCACCATCTCTTGGCTTTTTGTTATGCGCATCTGTCAAAAGTCCCTATGACCACCCGTGAGGTAGTTGTGCATGGCAACTAGATCTCCCTTAGCCCTTTCTTCTTAAGGCGGAACAAACCCAGCTCTCTCAGACTCCTGTGTCACGTGCTCCAGGCCCCAACCACCACAGTGACTCTCCTCTGGACTCATTCTACTTTGTCAACGTCTGTCTTGTACTGGGCAGCCCAGCACTGGACACAGTAACCCACTTGTGGTCTCACAAGTGCCAAACAGAGGGGAATGTCCACTTCCCTCAACCTGCTGGCTATGTTCTTTCTAATGCAGCCCACCCTGCCATCAGCCCCAGGGCACACTGCTGACTCATGTTCAAGTTATTGTCCTCCAGGACCCTCTGTCCTTTACTGCAACACCCCCCAACTCTACCATTTCCCTGAGGCTAGAGCTGGCTCCCAGGCCGTATTGGTGTATGGAGTTATTCCATCCCAGGTGCAGTGCAGTGCATTTCCCCTTACGAACCTGATGAGGTTTTTATTCATGCATTTCTCCAGCCTCTCAGGAGCTCTCTGAGTTTCAACCTTGCCTTACAATACGTTATCAGCTGTTTCACACCACAGTTTCTGAGAGTGCACTCTGTCCCACTGCCTATTTCCTTAAGAAAGGCAATATGTGCTTTCAGCCCCAGTATTGGCCCCTCAGGTATGCCACTCATAACTTGTCATTGCTGAACTTTGAACATTGACCCACCACCCTTTGAGCCAGATGAAGTCTCTATAATTTGAAAAAGATAAGTTTATGATTCTGATTTTCATTAAAGAATTATACTAGACGTGTTGAATGGGGACACTGCAGGCTCATAGTAAGTACTAAGAAAAACTGACAAAATAGATGTAAGTGGGTAAGAGTATTCCCAGGGAAGAAAAAAGATCATGTTATTAACTTTAAAAGTGGAGAAAACTTTAAATCTTATATAGTCCCAGAGAGTTAAGACACCACCTTTTAACCCAAAAGACCCAATATGGGTGTTTGGGTTTTTTTTTTTTTGGAGGGATGTGTGTGTAGGGTTATTTTAAAGACAACTAAGTCTGTGGTTATATTTCTGCAGAATTTAGTAGTCAAAAGAGCAGAACAAATTTCCCCACCTCTTTAGTTGGCTTTTGATCAATAATCTCATTCCTGTCTTTCTCCTGAGACCAATGTAACCTTCCTACCTTTTATGGTGTCTATACTCAGCTTCGCTTTGGTCTCTCCAGCTCAGATCCTCTCCCTTTCTCTTCATCCTCTCTGCATAAATATAAACCCAGGTGCTACCTGGTTCGATGAAACAATGTAGACTCCTCCAGTAGTCAGAAATCTGCCTATATACCTCATCATAAAATGTCTAATAACCCTCTTTATGACACTAAAAATTGTTACAGAAGAGAAAGATTAATTGTTCTTCATGCTTACTCTTCATGTTTGCTCTTTCTTACTCAAGAAAATTAGCTTGATCTGTAGCATAAAAGATTTAAAGCGAGAAATTAAGAAAATGTTCCTTATTAAGTACAGGAAAAGGCTACCTAAGTTGTCAGCTTAATCCTTAATTTTTTTTAAACAAGGAGGTGATGAAGAGGGCCACCTGTAAATGTCTGAACTGTGCATGTTTCATAACTATCTATACCATGATCCATTCTCAAAACACTTAGTTTTCTGGCCTGAGAAAACTCAAAATAGCATAAAAGCTACTGCGTGTCATGGCTCTTTTCCTAGAGTTCGTACAGCCAGAACCACACAGAGTCTCAGGATAGATGTGGAAAAACTACATGCAGCAGGTCTAGCAGGCAATTCTGGACTGCAGCAACAATATAAAGTTTTTCAGCCCTTAATGGAGCATGCTGTTGGGAAGGGTCTGAGCTGAGGGTTCACTGAAGGTTGCAGAGCAGTTCTTGTGCTGGCAAACACTCCTTTTGAAACATGCAAGAAGCTGGACTTTGTGACCTCCTAAGGTCCCTTCCAACCTGAATTATCCTATGAGCCTATACTACAGTTGCAACTTACCATCTCTTCCTTTTACTAATACTCATCAGGCCTGACAATTATAGTACATTTCTATCTGTCAGAGGCAGTAAACAGAGACTTGAGGTTGTATTTCAGCCCTCTTTGAATCTTTAACCAGAATGGTCTTTTGTCAAGCATTTGCTACATACTATTTAAAGTGATGCTGAAATACTCCATTCTAAGGACTTAAAAAGATGTTCTGTAGGAGAATTTTTGAGTGAACATGGACATGTGAGCAATCCAGCCTTTGTTGATGCAATGAAGCTGGTGAACATTTAGGCCTGAAATAGTTAAACAGTAGGCCTGAAATAGTTAAGCAGTAAGCAAGGTCGTTGGAAGATAAGAGCTGCGGTTAGGAATACGAAGAACAATGCTGAAGCTAGCAGCTCTTGGATGATTGAAGCAAAAACAAGAAGGATGCTTACATGAAGAGGGTTGCATGGACACCTGTTTGTCACCAATGAGCCTGAAGAGGCGGCCGCATGGACACCTGTTTGTCACCAATAAGCTTGGTTAGCAAAACGCGTGATTAGTATTAATGCACCAATAAGAAAATTTATGATTAGTGTTAGAGCACCAATAAGAAAGTTGTTATGAAAGTGTGCAGGGAGTAGTATAGTATAAAAGTGTGCTGTGTGTTATCAATAAACGGCATTCACCTGATCACATTGATCCTGGAGTGGTGTCCATTTGATCCTCTGCAACAATGTTCTATTCACAATATTGTATAGCCAGGTCCTGAAGCTCTACCTGCGTTTACCTATGTGAAAATTAGGTGCAGGAAGATCTTGTAAGACTTGTTGCCTGCTCATCTGCAAAGATATGTTAATGAATTTGTGTGAACAGGTAAGGAAGCCTCTGTAAAAAAAAACCCAAAAGACGCCTCCCCTGCAAACTAAATTACCAGGAATATAATTTAGTGTACAATATTAATAGAGTACAGTTTTAGGCCAGAATCTGAAAAAGAATCCAGATGGGAAATTTAGGAAGGCAGAATGTAATTATCCAAACTGGACTTTCATCAGGACACCAGGGCTGACATCACTATTCTTCTGGAAAAAGCAGTGGAATCTCTAATGACCAAAACTGGTATAAACAATGGTTTTACTCAGCATCTGCCATGCAAGTGTTCTCCCATGTCCTCCTGGGACATCAGCCTGAGGGCGACTCAGAGAACACTGTACTTGAGCCACCTATTGAATTATCAGTGAAACTGGATGAAATATCACCAAACGAAATACGGGATAATTAATGTGAAGAAAAACAACCACAACTCTTTCAATTAATTTTTCTTAAACTGTCAGCTTAAGGAATACAAGGAATGTTGTCAGTAAGCATGGTCATGGAGAGTTCAAGACTCCTACATATTCTGCAGAAGGATATTTGCACAAACATTCACACTATATTCTTCGTAAGATTTTCAGGCATCCAAATAAGGAATAGAAACAACTCCATGCAATTTGTGTAATCATAAACTACTGGTAATGAAATCTTACTCAAGGCAAATATACTGAAGTCTGTTGACATAAGTTGATCAAACAGTTCTCAACAACCAGATTTCTAAAAATCAAAGTCTACTTGCGGGTAATTTACAAGTAGGAAAAGTTCATGCCTTGTTGATAAATGATTCATTATACGTAGTCTGCTCAGTACAGATCATTCACTCTATTAATAAACAGTGCAGATGACAACCTAATATTTTCAAACCTCCTTTTATATTCACCCTTTCAGACATCTAGCTTTTATGTCAAAATTTCAGAAGTCATCCTAGCTATGTTATTGAAATGGTGCCCAATGTTAAAAACACGCCTCATTTTCCCAAACCTAAGTCCTCCACTATCTGCAGTGATCCACATAGTTCTCTCAGTGAAAAAAAAGCTGATGAATTAGTCAGAGAAGAAGCAACTTCCAAATCCAAGGATTCAAACACCCTTCCTCTAGCTCCTTTGCATTTAATCCCCAGGATCTGGTCTTGATCATATTATCTAATTACAGCTCATACACTATCACAGAATCAAAGACTGCTTTGAGCATGTGCTATTTCATTGCATTTAAGGTTTGATTCTGCAGCACTGAAGGCTACAGAAACACTTGCTTTGACATCTACAAAGGCTGTACAAGACCATGGTGCTTTATAAGTAGAAGGTAGGTTTAAACTTACATCTAAAAATACAGTAGAGACATATTTTTTTGTAAGAAACACCACTTACTCAGAAAGCAGCTGTGTACTGCACCAGATCAAATTTGAGTGGTTTTAAGAAGCCACCCCATGTAGAGACTATTAGAATAATCTCATTTTGATGGATGGAATCCAAGCATACATGGTCTCCTGGCGATTTCCTGCCCCAACAATATTTAAATACAATGAAAGAATTACAGTATTAAACAAATTTCCTTTTTGACATTTAATAGGCATTGAAATAGGAAACTCTTAAGTGCATGGCAGAGCCCTTATACTTTAAGCAAGTGGTACAGTGTATATGCATAAGCAGCTCACCACCAGCAAGATTTAACTGTTATTCTTAATAGCCACTCTGAGTGCTTTGCCTTCATGAAGTACTGGCCTTTTTCTACGTTATAATCAGCATTTATGGATGGCACGTCACTCTGTGATCAGTACTGTACTACTTCTGTGCTCTTACACAAAAGGCCAATGGAGTTTGCTCTTTTTGCTTCTTTTCGCTGAAGAAACAGGGCAATTGTATGAAATATTCTCCATAACACAAAGCAAGTCTTATTATCAGCTTTGCACTCAGAAAAGAACATTTCATCTTAATGACTCCAAGATGCTTTCCAGTAGGTATTTCGTCACAGGAAAATAGTATTGGAACAATATTCGGAGAAGCTAGCATGAGGAGATTATGACATACCAAGACTAGAATTGCTCCTTCCTTCCCTCAGGTACAACTAGTCAGAAATAATCTTGAAGATTTCAAGAATGGTAAGTGATTTTTCCTGCCATTTTCTCTTTAAAAGATAAGAGCACCCAAAGAAAAAGATTTTTTTGTCAGTGATTTTTCCCCATATATGGCAGTTGTCATGTTAGTACATACTTAGAGCCAGGTTTTGCCAGCCATTTTTATTCCACTGAAATTGGTATCACAGATTACACCCAGACTAGCAAATCACAGCATCAATTCAAAATCCCCTGAATCTCTAGCAGAGTTTCAGTCTCATTTTGACAAGACACCCAAACATTCACCAGTACTTCAACAATTACACTTTCTGAGCCTCGGCTTCTCTATTAAGGAAATCTGCCTGAAAGAATATTATACTTTAGCATCTGTCACAACCATCAGAGGATCAAGACTTGAGGTTGGCGAGTTTTGTTTATGTATCTGTAGTTACAGATTAATTATATTTTGCAGGGATAACAGAAACATAATACCATGAAGCAGAGTTATTTTAAAACTCTGTGAGAAAACCAAAAGAAGAAAAAAAGAAACTAAAAAAAGAATCCTGGGATTCATGTGTGGTTTTGATACCATTTATCTTGGATATGTCTTGAAACAAGTTTGGAGTTGCCCTTCTGGTCTTTTCAATTTGTAATTTTTAACTAATAAGGATCACGTTCCTTTTTGCTTTGTAAAATTGTCGTGTGTGACCTCAACCAAAAATTATAATGTGTAAAACATCAAGCATTTACAAAGTAAAAATAGTTGCAGTTATTATCATATAATACTGTAAAGGAAGACTGAAAGTTAAGACAAGACTTTACAAAACTGCTATTTACAATGCATGGACAAACAACAGTTTGTTCTCACAAAGTTTTACTGAAATAAAAAATCTTATCTTTAGTTCATAGTTCCATCACTGAAGAAGGTGTCTACTCTATCGCAGGTACTATGGTCCCTGACATTAAGAACTCATAATAAGATATTTTTTCATGTCATACAAATAATAATGAAAGGTAAATTTTTATATGTGCATGTCTGGAAGATCCCATTTATTTTGTAGTACTACATAAACTTTAACAAAATGACTGAGAAACTTACCCTTTAAAGTCTTGCATAACATTGCTTGCATTGGCATACATCAATAAACATAAAATTCTCCAATGGAAGCAAGTGAACTTGAAAGATAATCAGAAATGAAAAATGTATCTGCATTTTATACATGTTGGAATTCTGAGAACTAATGATGAATGAATAATAATAGTAATAATCTCTTCTAATTTCAGAGCAGCTTTTAAAACATGTTCATATATCTTCATGACTCTAGCTTGTTTTCTAAAATAAATGTTTTAACAACACATTTTATTTAAATGAATATTTACTGAAAAAATGAATATATCCATCAGTTTCTGAGTGCAAGTTCATCTGAAAACTAAAATTTCTTTCTTTGACTGGGTATTTGTAGCTCAAGCTATATGACCAAACGGAACCACATAGATTATATCAACCATTCTACTTGAAAATAATCTAAAGCACAATTTGGAAGCATTATTCAGTGAGGATATTTATGGAAGAAAATCATAGAGTATTTTTTCACAAACTGAAGATGTGATATGCATCAAATACTGTTCAAAATCAATAGATAAATTATTCACAAGGTAGTAATGAATGATGCTTATCACATAAATTCATATAAAAACAATAAAATATTAGTTTTTTAACATATAATAATTTCCTGCCTCCTGACCAACTTCTTCCCTCAACAACTTGTCCTAACCAAAACAGTTTCTACCCCAGATGGAAGACAGAGATTGCAAGTCCACTGGGGTTTATGCTGTACTGACCACTGTTTGTAAATGATAGCAGACACAGAAGTGATAAGTATGATCTCCAAATAACCATAGCTGTATATTCTCCAAAAACATTTTAAATTAAATATCTTGATTAATATGACTAGAACAGGCTTAAATATGAGGTGCTCTGACATCACTGTGAGACTTTGCTGATGTCAATGGATGTTGCTTAAGAGAACACTGCCACAAGAAATCAAGTATTTAAAACCAACCACAACAATAAAGGCATATGAATATAATATTTTAATGAGCCTAAGTGACTTAACAACCTAGAGTAACTTCTAAAAATGTATATAAATATTTAGGAGTATGAGTATATTCAAAACATACCTTTGGATTGTAGCTTATATTTGAGTCATGAATAAACAGTTCTTACATAATTAGGATCTTTGGAAAATAATGACCTACATTGCTAGTTGAAATGGCATCTTACACTACTAGTGTTTGGATAATAAGGGTATGAAAGAAATTTGGGATTATAATAGAACCTTTCATATATCAAGAAGAATTATATCATGTTTCACTTCCATTATTCTCATCCTCTTAAATTTAAGATTCAGGGCCAGTTTCTTAGCAGGTAGTATTCACCACGACAGTACTCAAGCCAACATAACCACAACAGTCTGGCTATGTTGTGAGTTCAGTGACAAGCTGTTCTAAAAACATCACTTTGCTAGCCACTGCTGTAAATAAACCACTCACTATGATGTATATGGGTATAAAAATCTAGTTAATGACAATATAATTGGTTGGCAAATTTTCAACAAAAACTTACCTTCGAGATAAGGAAGTGCTTATCCCATTCCCTAAAACTGACTATTCTCCTGTAGCACCTAATACTGGTGTAGTCAAGTGATTAGGAAGTCCACACCACATCTGATCACTCTCAGAGAATGCATGAGACTTAACGGTTAGTAGGCTGATCAGATATGACTTTCTCACCTTAAGTGCTCAAAAATATAACTGCCTTTCCTACAAGAGCAATCCATGCAATTACATAGCAAATGTAAAGATTAGAGGACTGAATTCAGTAAGAGGTGATAACAAAACACTACATGCTGAAGTTGTATCACTAGCTCTTTAATGAAGAATATTTTGTTCCCTACTGAATATTTTTAGTGTATGAAGTGAGATGCAGGTCAGATGGAGACAATACTAACCACTTCAATGAAGGAAGTATAACCTACCCCCATATTCATCATATAATGAAAATGATATTTCATGTTGGGTTGCAAGAAGATCCATAAAAAGAACCACAGCAAAGAGCAGAGAGAATAAGAGTAACTGCGCTCATTTAGTAGCCCATACCTATACTTTTCAAGTCACAGGGGAGAGTAATTAAATTTAATAGAAACCACCCATGACTTGAAGCTGCCCTCATTTTAGGAATGCAAGGGCAAGGAATTCACTGCACAGTTCAACTTCAATTATCCAAATTATTCAGTGTCCCATGGTAATCAGATAAAAGTGCTTGTATCATGTTAAAAGTAACAGTTTTTGGGAAACATACACAGTATATAGAAATATATGTCATGGAAGGAAGACAGATTAGAGAAGTTTTCATGCTCAGCACATCTGAATTGCATAGAAAACTTAATGAGAAGAGTATTATAATAGGTTCAGTTTTGAAAATTAAGATATGTTTTAAATTGGTGGGTTTTTACCAAGCATTTATAGAGCATTCACTTCTGTGTAACAATAAATACTGCCATTGTGTTTCAGAAATAGCTTCAGATAGCGTGCAGAGGTTAAAGTGCAAGTGAGATGTGATGCATAGTATTGCCCAGTAGGAAGAAGGTAAGAAGAAGGAACATTGTGCTGACCTACATGCCTTTTCACTGTTTAATATTTCTGCCCCTCAATGACATGACAGTTATAATCCGATAACTCCATTTTTATTTCAGCACTGGAAAGTCTCTCAAATCTCTTTTGTTCTTTGGTTTAACAGTGATATGATCCATATTTGTATCCAAATATTTAAATATTTTTTATGGCATTCATTCACAAGCTTGCTAGAAGCTGTCATCCTGCATGGG
This sequence comes from Pelecanoides urinatrix, assembly GCA_013400755.1. Classification (NCBI taxonomy): domain Eukaryota; kingdom Metazoa; phylum Chordata; class Aves; order Procellariiformes; family Procellariidae; genus Pelecanoides; species Pelecanoides urinatrix. The sequence continues at coordinate 1,253 of VZTQ01010271.1, read as the reverse complement.
TGCTAGCTTCCCAGTCATCAACAAACCTAGCCTTTTCAGAACAACTTCTACCATAATGTCCTGGTTTCAGCTGGGATGGAGTTGATTTTCATCCTATTAACTGGTATAGTGCTGTGTTTGGGATGTAGTATGAGAATAATGTTGATAACACAGTGATGTTTTGGTTGTTGCTAAGTAATGTTTACACTAGTCAAGGACTTTCCATCTTCCCATGCCCTGCCAGGTGCTCTGGGGGCTGGGAGGGAGCGTGGCTGGGACAGCTGGCCCAGCTGGCCAATGGGCTATTCCATACCATATGACATCATGCTCAGCATATAAGACTGGGCGAAGAAGAAGGAAGGGGGGACATTTGGAGTGATGTCTTCCCAAGTAACCATTACGCGTGATAGAGCCCTGCTTTCCTGGAGAAGATTTCCAGGAGAACACCTGCCTACTGATGGGAAGGAGTAAATGAGTGCCTTGTTTTGCTTTGCTTGCGTGCACGGGTTTTGCTTTAGCTATTAAACTGTCTTCATCTCAACCCATGAGTTTTCTCAGTTTTACCCTTCCGATTCTTTCCCCCATCCCACCGGGGGAGAGTGAGTGAGCCGCTGTGTGGTGCTTAGTTGCTGGCTGGAGTTAAACCATGACACATAAACATTGCATCCCAAAGTGGAACAAATAAAAATTAGTGATGGCTATGTTTTACACAGAGAAATCTACAAATTACTTATTTAAAATTCTGGAAAAGTAATACTGATGCAGAATGGGGATACTAATAGTAGACAATTACCCTTACTATTTCAAACTATTGCAAGAGTGTGATAGTGAAAACACTGATTTGCACAATATCCATCCTTGCACAGCTTGATCATCCTAAGAAAATAGACTTAATGTTATTAAAAAAAGAAAAAACAGGAATCAGCTAAAGATGACTTCATAACTTACAGATCAACACATGGTTTGACTGACAATTTTCAAAAATGCTTGGCAGAAAGTAATAGGTGGGGAGGATTATTGAAATACTGACATCTTGTAATAGTTCTAAAAGTTTCATCTCTACAAAGATGACAGTCATCATAAAATTTATCTCTAAATAGTATCCTTGAAAGCCCTTTTCATATTAAGACACAGAAAACTGTCCAAGAAATCTGTAGAAAAATTGAAAATGTAGGTGGAGCAACAAAAGATGCATTACAATAGACCTGCAAAAGTGCAACCGATATTAAATATTTTTCTGTTCATGTATGAAGCTACAACTTAGTCACCATCAC
>VZTQ01010270.1:1028956-1041649 GCA_013400755.1 Pelecanoides urinatrix | reverse complement strand
CTGCCAGGAGCAGAGGGCCAGGGACTTACGCTGCAAGTTCTTGTTCTCACGCTTCAGCGTTTCCAGGTGGTCCAAGGACTCCTCATAGGCATTCTTCATCTTAAACAGCTCCGTGCTGAGAGAGCGAGACTCCTTCTGCGAGGCTTCCAGCTCAGCCTGCGTTTCCTCATACTTCTGCTTCCACTCTGCCAGGATCTGAAGAGAAATGGGGCGTGAGTATGGATGTGGCAATCAGGAGGGGATGCTCTGCCCAGGAGCCCCAGGCCTGGAGCCCAAAAGACCTTGTCAAAGTTCTTCTGCTTCTTATCCAGAGCTGCACAGGCGGCATTTGATCGCTCCACGTCAATCATCAGGTCCTCCACTTCATTCTGCAGCCTCTGCTTTGTCTTTTCCAGGGAGGCACATTTGGCATTCACAGCTTCAACGTGTTCCTCTGCATCCTGCAGGCGCTGTGCCAGCTTCTTCCTGGGGGGAGATAAGCACAGCTTGTAACTGGGGACTAAAATGGACATTTTTTTTTATTTTCACCACAGTGCTGAGGCACTTTGCAGTATTTAGTCCCCATGCACATGGTGCAGATCCTATCCCAGCCAGTGATTTTTCTTCCCTTTTCCATTCCACAGGGTCTAGCTATCTGTCTGCCCTCTGCACACAGCACAGATTGCCTTTCTCCTGCGTTTTTTGTCATGTAGCCTATTTTCCTTGTGTTTTTCAAACCACACCCTTTATAGTACATATTTCTGTTTCATATAACTTCTCCCCAACCTACTACTAGGCTTTCGCCTTTCAGTATCTCAGTGGTCTCTTCAAATTTCCATTATTCGTTTCTGCCAGCCTTTCCCACATTCCCCACGTACTTGGCCTCCTCCAGCTCCTCCGTCCGCTGAATAGCATCTGTCTCGTATTTTGTTCTCCACTGGGCCACTTCACTGTTGGCCTTGGACAGGGCGCGCTGCAGCTCCCCTTTGGCTTCCTGCTCCTCCTCATATTGTTCCCGGAGCAAGTCACAGTCATGGCGAGCAGACTGCAAGCCATGGGCCAGGGCGTTCTTGGCCTGGTGGTAAAAAGGTTGCAATAAGGAGTAGATGTATCCTGGGAAATTTTCTCTCACTGGCACTTAGACACTAGAATATATCCCAAAGAAATAGTGAATAACTGACTGCATGAAAAAAACCCAAGGTCTGATATACCGCAAAAAGCTGGGAGTCCTGCACTGAGAGGGCCTAGATTGCATGACCTAATGGGATGTTTTGAACTTTTAATTAGATCACCTTTTGAACTCTTGAACACTGCACCAAAACCAAAGTGATGTAAAATATTTATTTCATATGTATCATGAAATATCTTCACCTTTATCTCTTCCTCTAGTTGCCGTTTCAATTCCTCAATCTGCTGGGTGAAAGCCTGTTTTCCTCTTGACAGCTGAGAAATTAAAGCATCTTTTTCCTCCACCTGGCGTGCATATTCACCTGGAATAGTTTGTAATTAAGCAAATATTTTAACAGTCAAAAGAGTCATTTAGGGAGTTCTCCCATTTCCAAACTAGAGATGGAAGTACCAGTTTCTGTCTGCAGACGAGCTCTTTGAGTACTGAGATCGCTGATCATGCGCTGATTCTGCTCCTCCTTTGTTTTAAATTCACTTAGTTGGTCTTCCAGAGTGCGGCACATCTTCTCCAGGTTTGCCTAGATGTCAATCACACATAAGAAAACAGAGTTAATACCTCGATTCTGCCGTAGTTACAGCAGGAAAATGCATCCAGAAGATGCACTTTACATATCTGGGGACTATGTGCATACATCCACAGTTCTATACATTAGATTTGGAGAAAACTGTTATATTATAGCCTCATAATAGTTAAATAAGATAAGATTAAACACAAATAATACATCGTTTTCAAATTACTAATAAAAGCATTTGTGTACCTTGGCTTTGGAGACAGACTCCATGTTACTGGCCAAGTCGTCAATCTCCATCTTCAGCTCACTCTTCTCCTTCTCCAGCTTCTGCTTCACTCGTTGCAGGTTGTCGATCTGCTCCCCAAGCTCAGCTGTGCTGTCCGCATGCTTCTTCCGCAGGGTGGCAGCCGTGGCTTCATGCTGCAGAGTGGCCTCTTCGAGGTCGCGACGCATCTTCTGAAATTCTGCCTCACGCTTCTTGTTCATCTCGATCTGAGCTGCGGTAGCCCCTCCTGCTTCTTCCAGGCGCTCGCTGATCTCCTCTAGCTCCCTCGAGAGGTCGGCCCGATGCTTCTCTGCTTTTGCTCGAGAGGTTCGTTCTGCCTCAATTTCCTCCTCCAGTTCCTCAATACGAGCCTGGGGAACATTACGGACCCTTCACAACCATGCCCTCCTCCTACCTGCCCTGAGACTGGGTGAAAGAGGAGAAGGAACAGAGACTTGCCTGCAGTTCCTTGATCTTCTTCTGGAATTGCATGCCCAGGGCTTGCTCATCCTCGATTTTGCTCTGGATTTGGCTGATTTCAAAGTCTTTCCTTTGCACAAAACAAACCATGTTAGAGCTCAAAGAAAAAAGACAAGTGCACCAGCCCAGCACTCAGGTGCCCCACAGCCACACTTACTTCTTCAGTTTCTCATCCAGCTGCTGCTTATCATTTTCCAAATCCATTATGCTGTCTTGGGCCAGCTTCAGGTCTCCTTCGAGTTTCCTCTTAGCTCTCTCAAGGTCCATGCGCAGTTTCTTCTCTTGCTCCAGGGACCCTTCCAGCTACAACGAACCAGACCATCAGTGCTCTGCCAGACAGATTTAACTCCATACCTGTCCTGTTCTTGCTGTATGCCTGTGTGCTTACATCGTCCACTTGCTGCTCCAGTTTGATTTTAGCTTTGGTCAGCGTATTGACTTTGTCCTCTTCTGCCTGCAGGTCATCCAGTGTCTGCTGATGAGCCTCTTGGAGGGCTTTCTTCTCTTTTGTCAGCTTCACAATGGTCTCGTCCAGGGCTGCCATCTCCTCTGTCAGGTTTTTCACCTTTGAGAAGAAGAGAGCAAGTGCAGATAAAAAAATGTTGTTTAAAACTTTATACTGTACAACAAAACAGAGGGCTTTTCTGTGAAAGTGACATCTTCTGCCTCATACCTTGTTTTCAGTGGCATGTTTTTCCTTCTCAACCTTGGCCAGTGTTAACTCAAGGTCATCAATATCTTTCTTCAGCTCTGAGCATTCATCCTCCAGTTTCCTCTTCTTGGCTGTCAGCTCGGCATTAATTTCCTCCTCATCCTCGGCCCTTTCAGTTACCTCTTTAACTTTAGCTTCCAGCTGGATTTTCGTTTTGATGAGCTGGTCACACCTTTCCTCAGCATCAGCCAAAGCATCAGCTTCCTGGTGGGAAAACACTGTTTTTATGGATACGTTTTTTGATGTAATATTGAGATGCTTACCTTCATGGGTTAGAGTCCCAGATAGCAATTTTGTTATTAAAATTTTGGTTTATATTCCAACAGAATGAAACAGTCAGTTTTGAAAGCTAAAACTAAATGAAATTATTTTTAGTCTGCATGAAGGTCTGAGTATTTACGTATTTGTACAAGGTATAGAATCCAATATTATCCTATAATATCAAACATTGGAACAAAATACATAAATTTCAGTTTAATCATAGGTATATCTCCCTCATTTATGAAGTGCTGAGTGATAAACATATGCCAAGATACATATAAATACAAAAATCACAGTTATGCTCACATCATTCCTGTATTTCTCTTTTTCCACCCTACTGTCTTTTTGGAGCAACTGTTTCTGATTTAGATTTTCATCACCACAACCCAAAAATACTCAGCAGCTAGCAGCTTTGGCTTTTCTCTGTGAGATCCTCATCAGCTAAGAAGAAAAGGAGTTGCTGGAAAATTTGTCTCTAGGCTTTTTTTACAACAGATGTCCTGTGGTATTTGTTATATTTTGTCTCAAGTTTCAGCCTAGCAGAAATAATATGAAAGAAAAATTATAATTTTAGCAGTGAGTGGATTTTTTCATCTTTTTAGAGTTCAAGATTCTTTAAAAATTGGGCATGTAAGTTTTCCTATATGTCACATACGTTGCATAGTATTACTTCGAGGATACACTGCAGATGTACCACATAATTTTATGTAATGATTCTGTGATTTAGGCGGGTGAGTGAGAATATTAAATTCTGTTTCCTCTCAGTTAGCTCAGTATTACAATATAGTAATGTTTGTAACAGCTAAGCCACCACCTACACCTGAAAGAAACAAGTTGTCTTGTTAATTGGAGAATAAAGAGAGGAAAGAAATGTCCTCTTAACTTGTCCTAAGAATTCCTAATCATGTGTGTGTAAGGAAAGGCATACTCAGTTTTGGATAGAGAGGAAAAAATTACTAGAAGAACAAACATTATACTAATAAAAGTAAAGTTTCTTGATTGTTCTGATGCAGTTTAACTGATAGAGACCTCAGCATACACCATAGAAAAGGCTCACCCATGTAATATCTTGACTACAGCTTCCTGACAGTCCTTATTGAAGCTAGTTGTATTTTTAAGAGCATCACTTAATGAAATATAATTGAATTGAATTAAATTGTAGTTTCTATGTGTCTTTTGAAAACGTAGTTTTAAATATCAGCCTGATAGTCACGGTTCAGTTGGGATGAGGCACACTGGTAGTACTCACAGCCTGCACTTGGAGCTGCAGGTCATTTTTCTCCTGCACCAGTTTCACCATTTTCTCCTCCAGCTCCTTCCTCTTTGCCTCAGACTTTGCAAGCTCTTCCTTGGTTTTCTCAAACTCTTCCTTCATGTTGGCCATCTCCTTCTCAGATTCTGCACTCTTCAGCAAGGGCTTGATCTTGAAGAACAGCTTCATCCAGGGCCAGTGCTTCACATTCATGAATGCACGAATGTTGTACTGGATGCAGAAAATGGACTCTCTGAAAGGTAAGTCAAATTAATATTAAATGTTTAGAACATGATGACACAATAAGCCAAATACAGTGAACCTAATTTGAAGAAATGTCTACCTCCTCTCCACCATTCTTTGGTACTCCACTCTCATCAGGAAGCCCCTGCGCCTGGCCTGTGTGCGGGTGATGAGCTGTGCCAGCTTCTCATCCCTCATCTCTTCCAAGAGGCCTATCAGCCCAGCTTTGAAGAACACCTTGGGTAAGAACATGAAAATAGGTGCAGTGTATGTGCTTGTTGTTCAGTGTAGTCCAGTACTCTGTCCCCCGTGGCAGATAATATGGGAAGTTAAGAGAAAGAACATAAGCACAAAGAATGTATGTAGTGATAGACCCTCTTTTATATCTCCAAGGTTCCAGTTACCTGTAGTTGAGGAACTATAATAGCCAGACATTTTGCCTTTGCTTTTATTAACTCTTGATTCTTTTATTCTGCAATTTTGTCTTAAATTGGGAACTCTTAATTAACCCTTAATTAAAGCATCCTATGACAATGAATTTCAGTTTTATTCAAGTGTTGAGTCAATAAGTACTTAGTTGATTTCTGTTAAATACACTATTTGATCATTTCACAGACTATCTGGAGTATCATTCTCAAGCCATGCAAACCAAAACCACATAGTACTTGAAACAAGCAGTTCTTTTACCTTGGTGTGACCGAATTTGTATTGAGTGTGGTCTATATCAATTGATCCAAGAAGTTTCTCACAAGCCTTCTTGCTGTCAATGAACTGTCCCTCTGGGATAGCACTTGCATTTAATACTTTGTATCTGGGGGAGAAAATGGAAAGACTTGCATTGGCATCGATGATCTTAAGGGTTTTTTCCAACCTAAATAATTCTATGATTCTATGAATACAAAGAGGTCTGTTGTTGAGATCAATTGGTTGGTACACCGCAAGAAAGACTCTAAGAACTGTTGAGAACATAACAGTGCTGCTAAGCATAAATGTTAGAGAAGGCTTTAGTCACCAGAGGTGAAACTTAAATTTCACAAGCTACTCAAGACGGACAAAATTATCTAGTAAGGGGAAGAAGTCTGACCTCTGTTTAAAATCTGCATACAGGACTCTGTTGGGAAATCCTTTCCTGCAAATTCTGATCCCTTCCAGCACGCCGTTACACCGCAGCTGGTGAAGCACCAGTTCATGCTCCATGGCACCTAGCAATTTAGAGCACAAATACATGCTATATTCCGTAATACAGTGGGGAAGAGCTGCACCATACTGAAAAACTTCTATATGTGAGTTTCTTACCAGGTGTTTTTGTTTCATTTGGGATGATGCAGCGTACAAAATGGGGGTGGGTGCTTCGCAGATTGGTCATCAGCTTGTTTAAATTCTCCTGGGAGAGTCATTAACAAAAAAGTTTATATTAACAAATGTAATTTCCACTATAAGCATCAAGCCCTCTGAAATGAGATAATGAGATATCAGACAAAAATTAGCTTGCAGAATCCTAAACTGAAGCCCTCTGCATCAGTTTTACAGACTTTCCACAGATCTTTGCTGTATTAACTTAATGTATAAAGTTCTTCTGATTAATCTGTAGGAAATATCATACTCTTAAACATATAATTTTAATACATTTCACTGACTCTAGTGGAATGCCTTCATTAGAAATTATATCCATCTTCCATTGGATGTACTCAGAGAGATAAACTGGTACCTCTATGAGGCAGTTTGAAGCATACTACAGTAGGCATTTAAGAGGGATCATATATAGTCCACTATATAGAATCTTCCTGTTTTCCCCACTGAAAGCAAAAGGAACGAAAATGACAAGCTGAGTTTTATATGTCTGCATTACATGTTTATCTTGTAAGGTAAGATGAGAATAAGGTGAGATGAATCCCAGCCTTGTTTTGTAATTAATATCTGTATACTTATTTATAAATAATTATTGCCTCTAATTAGTGGAGGGAAGCAGGTGCCTCTAGAGGACATCTCAGAATATGCAAATTAAGCAGCCAAAACATTAAGATGTCTGAACACTAACATGTCTAAACAAGAGAGATAGTGGAAGAAAGTTTGAAAACATAACAGAAATGCAACCCAAATGCAGCAAATAATATTTCTTCTATAACATTACCTCTTAAAGTCTTATGACCTTTAAACATAGGCTTATTGCATTATCTTTGAATGATACATGCTGGCAATAATCTCCCATTTGCAAGGCCTAGGCACTACACCTATGATTATTTTTCTTGGGCATATACATGCATGCCCATGTCCTGTTTTGGAGCACTGGCTGGAGGCTATCAGGTGATCAAGAATCATATGACAGCAGATCTGTAGAAGAAATTAGGCTTTATTAAGAAGGGAATCCTAAATGAAGGATGAATATGGTAATAAATAACCTCAGGAGAGACTAGGTATTTCACCTGGCAGAAGTGCAGCCAGGCAGCAAGACTTGGTTATGACAAAGAACTGTCAAGTATCTGACACCTTAAAAATCCATAACCCAAGCAGTGGTGGTATTTCAACTATGAGATTGATCCCTGAATCATGGAGAAAAACTAGAGATATAAACGGAGCAAACAGGTCATCCTCCAGACCAGTGGGCAGAATGTTGTTAAAGGGCAAGAAAAGGTTCCGAAGCCAGAGGAGGGCATCTGAAGGAAATCTTGTATATTTTAGGTATATTTTAGAAGTTTTCTGTATGACATTCTTCCATCTGGAAATATCATCCTGGGACAAGCGGAAAAAAGTTGTGCATTCAGTGGAACAGAGCATAAATAGATTAGAGTGGCTTTATTCCTGGCAAGATATGGCCCAAGAACTTCAGGGTCATTTAACACAACTAAGCCAAAAAAAGACTAGCCATTTTAAATGGTGGGTTTACTCCTCATCTTAGGAAGAAATAGTGAACTCTTTACTGTACCCGGAAAAGAGCTGAGACAGTCTGGAAGGAAGAACCCTTCTTCTTGCCACCTTTCTTGCCAGCACTAGCCTCTGCAAAATTGAAAATAAATAAAACAGGGTGTAGATTTTTTCTTTTGCCTTTTATAATTCCTTTTTGTAAACTGTACATCAGTGAAAATATGGGATTCATAGAACCAACCTGCTTCTGCTCCACCATAGTTGGCAAAGAGCAAGGCCAATGTTTTCAGTGATGATTTCTGGTACAACCCAATGACAGTTTCATTCAAGGGGTCTTTGTTCTTCTCAAGCCAGCCAGTGATGTTGTAGTCCACTGTGCCAGCGTAGTGTATCAGGGAGAAGTGGGCCTCAGTCTTCCCTTTGGTAGGCTTGGGCTTCTGAAAGTTGCTGGACTTGCCCAGATGCTGGTCATAGAGCTTGTTCTTGAAAGAGGTGTCAGTTGCCTTGGGGAACATGCACTCCTCTTCCAGGATGGAGAAGATGCCCATGGGCTGGAAGAAATGTACAAGGGAGACAGATTTTAATTTAGTTTTCAGGACAATAATGACCTTCACCTAGGCAGAGTAGTGGAACACAGACTGAGATACACATCACAAAAGATTATTATTCAATTACATTTTCTGCTAGAAATTGAGATTAAACATATTGATACTTAAATTTTGTAACACCAAATGAATCATGAAGATTAGTGGAAATTAATTTAGTTTGTGTTAAGAACGTGCTTTATAAAATCAGAGCACTACCTTCTTATCCAGAGGGACCCAAAGCACACACAGATGTCAGACGAATTGAACATGAGCCAACAACACACCCTCGCTGCAAAGGCAACGAACTCATCCTGGGCTGCATTAAGAATGTTGTCAGCAGCTCAAGGGAGGTGATCCTGCCCCTCTACTCAGCTCTGCTGAGAAACATCTGGAGTGCTGTGTCCAGTTCTCCCCAGTACAAGAGAAACATGGACATAGTACAGTGAGCCCAGTGAGAGGTCACGAAGATATTTAAATGACTGCAACATCTGACATACAAGGAGAAGCTGAGAGAGATGGGACTATTCAGCCTGGAAAAGAGAAGGTTTTGGGGGATCTATCAATGTGTATAAATACCTAATGGGAGGGGGGTGAAGAAGACAGAGCTAGAGGCTTCTCAGTGGTGTCCAGTGGCAGGACAAGATGGAACAGGCATGAAGTGAAATATACGAAATTCCATTTAAACAGAAGAAAAAAGCTTCTTTACTGTGAGGGTGGTCAAAAGTTGGAACAGGTTCCCCAGAGTATCTGTGGAGCCTCCACGCTTGGAGATATTCAAAATCCAACTGGACATGGTCCTGAGCAACCTGCTCTAGCTGACCCTGCCTTGACCAGGGGGATTGGACTGAGAGATCTCCAGAGCTGCCTTCAAACCTCAGCAGTTCTGTGATTCTGTGATTCTAACTACTTATCATCCTGCCAGCCAATGAACTTTCCATCTCATGTGCAGTGTGACTGCCTTCTCATTGTCAGTCAAAGGATGCACATGTAAGTGTGACTATGTGCTGACAGTTATGTATGTCCATCTTCTATGTTAATTTTACAAAGATACAGCTATTCTGCTGTACAAACACAAGTCTGTTAGAGCTGAAAGGTGAGGAGAACATGCTGACCTGGAAATTGACTCTAGCTGTTTTCGAAGAACAATCTTATTGGGAGTTTAACAATCTTTTGGCACTTGAAAAGAGATCAGTACAGACTTGCTGCCACAATGCTGTGTGAAATCTCCTTCATGTCTCACTTGACAGAAAAAATAAACTACAGGGCAAGGTATTTTGAATAACAAAAACTGAATATTTGGACATGAACATAGAAGATCCCTTTGAAAAATGAGATCAAGTAATTATAGAATTTCCATGCATGTAAATGCATTTGAACAGGAAGGATACCTTCTCAATCAGCTCAATGCAGGCAGCCAGGTCCATCCCAAAGTCAATGAATGTCCATTCAATCCCTTCTTTCTTGTACTCCTCCTGCTCCAGCACGAACATGTGGTGGTTGAAGAACTGTTGCAGTTTCTCATTGGTGAAGTTGATGCACAGCTGCTCAAAGCTGTTAAACTGGAAATAAAATAAGAAAGACCCATATTTGCAAGATGCAACAATAATTGTAAAACCTCATCCTTTAAAAAAAAGGAATGCAGTTATCTTGGCTTCATTGTCAAGTTTGTGCATTTCTCCAGTCTGCTTTAAGTCTACGTAATGAAACAGAGAAATGCATCAAACTAATTGTCCACAAGGAATTTTTTTTCATTGATAAAAATGTGAAGATGAAATATACTTCCTGTACAATCTGAGACCAAATTACAGGCAGAAAAAAAACAAGTTCAGGCCTACCATGATATGCATGTTTTTATACTGTCTTGTCCTTGATCATTTAAACTAAGGAATTTTTCTGATTGGACCATTCTGTATTTTTGAGTTTGCACATCTTGAAATAAGACAAGTCCTTTGAAAGGTCATTTTTTACTTCATGGCAAAAAAAGGCAAATAGCTACAAATAATTATGTGATGATATTCTTTAAAAATATGTCTCAGAATGATCATAACATCCATTTGTCACTTCCAAATAGCTCTTTCCCAAATCTTTATTACTTACATCAAAGATCTCAAAGCCAGCAATGTCCAGGACACCAATGAAGTACTGTCTGGGCTGCTTTGTATCCAGCTGCTGGTTGATACGAACAACCATCCACAAGAACATCCTCTCATAGACAGCCTTTGCAAGAGCACCTACAGCATTGTGCACCTATAAGAAAAATAAATGTCTGGAGTTACTATGCAGAGCAGAGGAGAATCAAAAGGATCTTAATTCAAAACATGGTTCCAGGTTACTACATGTTTCTTACCTGCTGCGCAGTTTGACCCTTGGTCACATATTCATTCCCAACCTTGACTCGGGGGTAGCACAGTGCCTTGAGCATGTCAGCTGAGTTCAGACCCATACGGTAGGCAGCCTTGTCAGCAACTAAAAAGGCAGAGGAAAAAGAAAGAATTTAGAGTCACATGGACTTTGGATCCTGGGGTATTCTCTAAAGGCTGCAGGGTTCAGATTTCTGTTCTTTGAAATCTTTCGATATACTCTCATAAAGGGAATCTTGGTAACATCAAAGTCATCATTACGTATATTGAGCTTTTCTAAAAGAATTTATGTTTGAAAATCTTCACTGAAGCATGTAGAAAGTAATGATGTTTTCAAAAATCTCCTGTCACAAAATTGAAAGCTGCAGCTTGCCAGTCTGAATATTCATAGTACATGCGTAGCTCAGGAGCTGCAGTGACAACAGTCAGGCACTGATCTACATTGAGATGACCAAAACCATCCAGTATTTAGGGTGGAACACAGAGAGGATATCTGTTCTTTCAGATTCAGAGTCTACAACCCTTTCTGAGCGTTGGTTTCTGATGTTCAGTAAAACTCACTGGGTTTCGTCCTTTTACCTATGGTACTTCCCACCTTCTGCCTTGTCCTTTAGCAAGAGGAGCCATTGCTCAGAGAGCTGGAGATGTGGTTGTAGGTCCTGCACCAACAAAGGAGAGGAATCAAATACACCTCTCACACTAGAGTGCCCTGAGTGTCAGACAGGTGAGGGTGAATGGAAACATGGTCCCCCATCCTGTTAAAGCTGAGCCACTTGGCTGTTTCACAGTTGCAACCCATATTCCAACAAAGATATGACTTTGTTAATAATGTTACAGGAAGGACATCCATCACTCCTGACTTCCTGGAACTGTATAAAGGACAGTTTAAACTATTAATTGTTCATAGTATAAGATACTAAAATCTTGAGATGAGGGAACTTGATGTACTGAGAAGAGGACAAGGGACAGTTTTTTTGTGGCTTATTGTTTTCCTTGGGATCCTAAAGTCCAAAAAAGAACAACTTTTGCTGTCTTCCACATTCACAGTGGCTTACAGAAGGGTTAATTATTGAGTTTGCTAATACCTTCTGTGCCATCTGGCTCTGCCTGCTCCTCTCTTGGTTTCTGCTTGAACTTCAAGTGCCCATAGTGCATGACAGCCCCTGTCAGCTTGTAGATGGCAGTCTTTTCATCCGCAGTGAAGCCCAGGATGTCAATGGCACTCTGGTAATACAATCAGCAAAGTGAAATATTTGCACGTTGTGTGATGCATGACTTTTGGCTGTTGACCTGTTTTGTAAGTTACTTACATCTGTAGCCATCAGCTCCTCCTTGTCATCAATGCTGGGAACAGTGATCTCACCTTGACTCACAAAAGGGTAGTCATATGGGTTAGTGGTGATGAGGAGCATTTCTGAAAACAAATGGGTTCATAGGTTAAATTTCATTGTTTTTGTAATGTAGTTAAATGTTGCTCAGTGATCTTCCTCCAAAAAGCTCAGTGATGCCTCCTACCAATTAGCTCTGGCTTCTTGTTGGAGGTGATCTGATAAAATATGTGGTAGCTTCTTTCTGCCTTGAGCTGGAAAGTGACTCTCGACTTCTCCAGAAGATCTGACAAAGAGGGTAGGAAGAATCAGGCACAAGACCACACGTAGAGGTAGAAATTTGTGAAGGAATGTGATCAGGCCAGGAAAGTCTCTTACAAGTTTCAATGTCGGCAGAAGCCAGTTTGCCTGTGGCTCCAAAGTGGATTCTGATGAATTTGCCCTGTTAAGGAGAAGATGCAGCATTTCAGCCTGGATGCATTTCATTGCCATTCCTGATGTGAGAATACCACTAGCCCATCACTACTGTTATAATGAGGAGGGATTTTGTCTAAAGAAACAACTTACAAAGCGTGAGGAATTGTCATTCCTCACAGTCTTGGCATTTCCAAAGGCCTCCAGCAGTGGGTTGGCACTGATGATTTGATCCTCAAGCGTTCCCTGC
>VZTQ01010270.1:942364-1028541 GCA_013400755.1 Pelecanoides urinatrix | reverse complement strand
CCAAAGGAAGACTGCTGCTGGTACTTACATAGATCATCCAGGCTGCATAACGCTCTTTGAGGTTGTACAGCACAGCGGGTTCGTGGAGGTGGGTCATCATGGCCATGTCCTCAATCTTATCATACTTGGGAGGGTTCATGGAGAAGATTTGATCATCCTTCACAGTCAGGGTCTGCCAAGGAAACAAAAGATCCATGTATGTCAGCTAAAAGCTCAGAGTGGGAATCAAATGGTGTCCTTCAGCCGCATTTTTCACTCACCTCTCCAGCTTCAGTCTTGACAGTGACCTTCCCTGATTCCCTGCTCTGGATTGTCCCTTTCACAAAGGATTCTTTAGGATGAGCCACAAAGACAGATGACTTGGCAGCAAAAGGCTTGTTTTGGGCTGCAATTCTTTCCTTCTCTGACTTTCGGAGGTAAGGAGCCGCCTCCCCAAAGACGGCCATCTCAGAGTCTCCAGAAGCCATGTCTGCACTTCACTGTAGGTACGTCAGCAGAGGAATCTAATAGGGAGGAACAATACAGCACTGATTATTTACATCTATTCTGTAAGATTGGGAAAAATTTTATATCCTGTGCCTTGGTTTCTGTTCATACTCTGAGTATTTGGAACTTCTAATAGGAGCTAACTAGCAACTTAATTTTTAGGTCAACTTAGAAAATAAAAGATTTTCATTGATGTAGTCTAGGTCTTCAAGCATTTAGGAGAGCAACTTTTAATGACCCATCAGAACTGGGGTCTGGTGCTTTACGAATACTGTGTTTGTAAGATAAAAGTGAATTTGCTGAGCAAGTTTCACTGAGACATCACTATTAGGAATGGAAATACAGTTAGGACATTTTGCTAAAAGGATGAAGGGTGAAGTAACATTTCAGAAAAACTGTAGTTTAGGTGACCTACAGTCTTGGAAAACATTGAACTTGTTAGACATTTATCTATTAAATATAATGGTAACAGAAAGGCAATGGGAAATCAATTAATTTCGCTAACGAAATTGTCAACTGAAAGAAAAGGGCAGGCTTTGTGACCTTTTAATGTTCTGCCATAATTTAATTTGTTGTATGCATTTGGCATTCTTCAGTACAATATCTAAATAATTTCAGCCCCAAAATTCTGACTTGAAATGAAATTCAAGCATTGAAATTGGAATTGCCAAGCCTGTATTAAAATCCCAAATAAATACTTACTGAAAAAAATCTGGGAAGACGTGAGTTCTCAAAACTTTTAAAAAATAAGAGTATTTTTTCAGATGCTTTATTAAATATGTAAATAGCTAAATTTAGCCAACTGCACTTGAGAATTCTCTATCTACATTAGTAAAATTTATTCCCTCTTTATTGATTAGGTAATGAATATTTTCTTGTCTGGAGTAAGAAAATTGGTATCTAAGAGAGCTCTCGCATTTTACAAAGGTTGTTAGAAGGTCTGTATGCTCAGATGATTTATTAATTCATACATTCTCAGGCAGAATGCAGAATTTTGCACTTTTTCCTGCTGTGCTCATCTTGGTCTGGTTCTGCTGCTGCCATAGCAAAGATGGGAAGCCAGCATGCCGTGATCCCTGTTAGGTCAGTTAAACAGAAGTGAAGAATTTCCCCCTGGAGACTTTCTGGTCTGCCATCAGTGGTCAGAGACTTCAAACACAGCCACTTGAAAACCTTGGGCACCCCACCACCTTCTACTGTAATCACGCTAGGTTTGAATATAGGCTGAAACAGTGACCCTTCCAGAAATCTCACCCAAAAGGACCTTTCTCTGCCCTCTAAGAATTAATAAATCAGGCTCTTACCTCTCGTGACACCAGATGGGTGGCTTGCAGGCTGGCAGCTGGTCAGTACTGTAAAACAGAAAAGGCAACTCCCTACTTGCTGCTGCACAGAAATCCGGAGTGAAAATGTGCAGGTGCCTTGAAAGCAGATTTAAAATCTGAGCTGAGAAATTGAGTCCTCTCCTGGAAATGAGCTTTGGAGGCTGCAGGAATGCTGTGGCACATAAAGGCACCATCCTCTTCCTGCAAGCCTGTGGACTGTGTACACTTACCTTGAAGTTTTCTGTGGAGACAGGGCAGACTTGTCGCAGGGACGTTTTATACGATCTAGTCTGCAGATGCTACAGATGCCTACTCTTTCTTCGGTCAAAAAATTTTTGGCAAACCTTCTTTGGTAAAGCATTGTCTGGCAAACTGAACTAAGGGCATAATTGTCATTTGACATGACTAGATATAATTAGAAAATTTTGATGTCTTACTGACTATATGAATACATCTCCTATAAACAATCTGACAAGGGTGTTAAGGAGGGAATCTGGACTAGTCAAGGCACTTAAAGAACTTGGATGCAGGACTTATGGATTCTATTGCTGGCTTTCCCACCGACTCACTGTATGACCCAGGATGGATTGCTTGGAATGTCTGTGCCACAGATATCCCAGCTGTACAATAGGTAAAACGGGATGTTAAAAGATAAATTAGCATTACTAAAAGCTTTTGGCAGTTGTGATGGTAAAATCCTGCAAGCGGAAGTGCAGACATATAACAGTCCATGAGGGTTACAGGCACAGCAGGATGGTCAGCCAAACACCACAGCAGTGAGAGGCTGGGTTCTACCTGGGCTTTTAAGCTGGTGCCTCTGACAGAGGTGTAAGGCAGCTTCAGGGATATCAGGAAGAGTATGTGCACACACACACACAGAGGCATGTGCGTGTGTGCCCCTCTGTACACACTTCACATATTGCAAATAAGTGGATGATTCTCTAAGAAATGTTGTTGTGATCCTGTGCACCACCTTGTTCTATGGGAGGGATTATACCTGCTGAGACTTCTGATCTGCAGGTCAGTGCCAGTGAGCAAGAGATGCTCCCTTCTTTTGCTGGCAACTTCTTAGCTTATCCGGGTGTTCTCATGCCTATAACCCTAGGAAAGATAACTCTGATCTAGGAATGACATGACCAGTTTTTTTTCCTACCTAGTCAGCCATATCTACACAAATAATTGGACATACACACAAACACATCACCTGAGTATGCAGTCCCAGATGCTCTGCACCCGATACATCCTCAGACCAGCACTTCCATTTCATCACAAATATCTTGCACACTTACACATTTGCAGAGTTCAAAAAACCACAGTGATACCTTTACCAGAGCATTGGGGGGTGGCAGGCATGCCTGTACAATGCTGATAGAGTGGGGGTAAAGGCGAATTGCTGGTAGTCCTGGAGAAAGACTAATCTAGTTTTAAGAAGACGACACTGTCATGTGAGCTCCCGTCAGATTTAAACACATTCTTTCCCTGGTCATTGGCATTTGGTTATTAAAAGAGCTCAGTGGATGACATGTGGGCAAAGTTAGAAAAAATGGTGCATGGATCTGATGTAATATCCAGCATCAGGCAATGTCCTGTGCTTGTAAAGCCCATTCTAAGGAGCACTGCAGCATTGCAGTGCCCACTTTGTTGGACCCCAAGCCCAGAGCTCACTGCTGAGCTCCATGCACAGGGCATGGGGAGGCTGATGCACCCTGTGCAGGAGGAGCCCTGAGCCAGCCAGTGGTAAATGGTGAGCACAGGGGTGCATCTGAAGTTCTGTCTCTCTGAGAAGCAGGCACCAACGGGTGCTGGTGGGGGCACCTCCCTCCAGTGGGACCCAGAGCACAACTGTGCTCCCCAGCATGGGGCCAGCCATGCATTGCTCTGAGGGGCTCTTGCAGCTGAGTCCCTGGGGTCATGTGGTGCCTATCAGTCCTGACTGAGGAGGGGACAAAGATCTTGGCAGCTCAGAGTCTGGGGTTAAGAAGACCACGAAAGAAGAGCAAGGGATGGCTGAAGCTTCTCCCAGGGTGTGAGAGCTGGGGGTTTTCAAGCTGGGAAGGGAGCTCTGGTCTCCCATTCCCAGGGAAGCTGTAACATCCGCACTGTAAAGGCAGCATCCTCTGGCAGCAGCAGGTTAAGTATTAAATAGCTAGTGTTGGTTTTCTGTGGGGCCCTGCTCTCAGTGGTATGTAGCAAGCCTGTCTTATGCAGTGCTGTCAGGCTGGGACAAAGTGCCCTCAGGATGTGTCAGGGGCTATACGCAGAGTCTAGCTGAGTGTGTTAGGCTAGATCACCTGACTTGGAGGACTAAAAATCTTTGACTTCCCAGTGGTGAATGACAAAGTCAGTTTTCTCAGTAGAGCTCTTCTGGGGTTTTGCTGTTGTGTTTTCTTGGATGTGGACCCAGCTGCCAAGCAGCTCTGGGCATGCAGTCAGCCAAGGGAAGGTCTGGTTTGAAAGGCAAGCGGCCAGTAAGTTAAGGTGTCTCCAGGTGCAGACGGTCACTCAACAGTGCTTTGGGGATTGAACTTAGTGTCAGTAGATCCCCATAAACCAGTGTCAGAAACCTAAAGTCTTTTTTAAAAAGTGGTCCAAATCTCAGAAAAGGTTGTGAAGCAGGGCATAGCAATGAAGAAGAGGCTTTTATCCAGATGTTTTTTGAATATCACCAGGGATGGAGACTTCACAATGGCTCCAGGAAACCTGTGCCGGCGCTCACCCTCACAGTGAAAAAGTGTTTCCTGATTTTCAGAGGGAATCTCCTGTGTTTCATTTTGTGCCCATTGCCTCTTGTCTTGTCACTTGTCACTGAAAAAAGTCTGGATCCATCCTCTTTGCACCCTCCCCTCAGGTATTTATATACATTGATGAGATCCCCCTGACCCTTCTCTTCTCCAGGCTGAACAGTCTCAGACTTTGCTCATAGGAGATGGCTCCAGTCATCTTAGCAGCCCTTTGCTGGACTCCCTCCAGTAGCTCTATATCTCTGTTATACTGGGGAGCCCAGAACTGGACATAGCACTCCAGGTGTGGCCTCACCAGTACTGAATCAAGGGGAAGGATCACCTCCCTTGCCCTCGACAGTAAAGAATTTCTTCCTAATATTGAATCTAAATCTACCCTCTTTCAGTTTAAAACCGTTACCCCTCATCCTATCACTACACTCCGTGATAAAGGGTCCCTCTCCATCTTTCCTGTAGGCCCCCTTTAAGTACTGGAAGGCTGCTATAAGGTCTCCCCAGAGCCTTCTCTTCTCTAGGCTAAACAACCCTAACTCCCTCAGCTTGTCTTCACAGGGGAGGTGTTCCAGCCCCCTGATCATCTTCGTGGCCCTCCTCTGGACCCACTCAAGCAGGTCCATGTCTCTCTTATGCTGGGGGCCCCAGAGCTGAACACAGTACTTCAGGTGGGGTCTCACGAGAGTGGAGTAGAGGGGAAGGATCACCTTCCTCGACCTGCAGGCAACACTCCTCCTAATGCATCCCAGGACACCATTCACCTTCTCTGCGGCAAGGGCACATTGCTGGCTTATGTTCAACTTGGTCTCCACCAGGACCCCCAGGTCTTTTTTTGCAAGCATATACTGGTGCATGGGGTTGTTCCTCCCCAGGTGCAGGGCTCTGCACTTCCTTTGCACTACTGGATCCAGTATTGACCTCTGGGTTTTGCCTAACCAGTACCCAGTTGCACATTACCCTTAACATAGAAAACACTTTTTGTTAAATGGGCCCTAGCAATTGCAGAATCACAAAGTCTTCAAGTCTTACTGCCATGTTTACCAGTATTGCTAATTGAGTAACTAAATCCTATGTGGATTTCCAGCTAAAGACCCTTTGTGACATTAAAGCAAAGCAACTAAGGTGCACAGACACCTTTACATTCCCCCAGTAAACTCCATGCTTTGCATACAAACAGGGTGAGATGCCTTTAGGTTCAATATAATGTCCACAGAGGCAAGAATACATATGTTGGCTTAGAGACCAAACCATTTGCCATTTACTTCAGAGACGTAGCCTTCACTATCTCAAATATTGAACTATCCATTTCACTGAAGCTAGTCTCTGCTTGATCCTTGGAGGAGAATCTGGATGTAGGACTACCAGCCAGCAGGATCCGGTTCTAATAGTCGTTCTGGCCCACTCTGACTGAAGCTGTTTTCAATATGGGGCCATAACAGCCATGTGGAAATAGGCATCCTGAAGGTTGAGGGGTAGGAGCCTGTGACACCATTCAGTAGAAGAACTAGCATCATTATATTGAACGTGTGAATCTGGCAGCTTTCCTATCACCAGAACGAATTACCACAATCCTTGACACAAAGAAATGGCAGCTATAGAGCTATTCCACTAAAATGGGAAGGAGCAAGTTCCCTGTCCCCAGAGTCAACAGGGAAGAAACTTTCTGCCAATCTTTTCTCCTCCATCTGAGACTGTAGACCTTGGGCTCTGACAGTTCAGGCATGCTATGTCTGTGGTCACCTCCTTAGAAGGGAAAGCAACCTTGCATACAGAGGAATGATACAGGATTTACACAAGAGAACTCAGAAAACTGCAGACAGTCACATCCTACAAGGAAGACTGGGAATGCTGCCTGATTGCCCAGGGTGTAGAGGGGCTGCAGGACATACTGTCGCACCTAACCCTGCATCAAGTGTTGGAGGAGGTCCTACTTTGGCCAAAGGTTTCTGTGGGCATATGCAAATCCACAGTGTGAATATATATGCTGGCTTAAGTTCAGAGGATAAGAAACTATTGTTACTGTGGATCCCTAATTTGCATTTCTGTGCCCATCAGAACTATTGACCTATGTCTACATTAATACCTCAGTACCAGTATAAACCCCAAAGGTAGCATAATGTGACTATGGGTATGTGGGCTTTGCTTGGTATCTTGGAGTGAAACCCCTGAAAGATGCTTCATAATAATCATTCAAGAGTCTGAAGGATTACTGAAATCTAGCAAAATTCTCCAGAATGCTGTATATGGAGATGTGGCCCTCATGCTAAGAAAAATTTGCATACTGAGTTAGGCTGAAACTTATATACTTTACATTAAATAATACTACCTCCACCATGAAGCAGCATTTATAGATTACACCAAGTATGTCTGCTTACTTTTCTGTCAATTGCACTGTAATACAAAAATAATCCTGGTGGCTTAGACCAGCAGGGGTGAAGGGGCCTGACTGAATTCAACATTAAACAGTCCAGTGCCATTCAAACTGAATATCAAGACTACTCTAGAAATCCCTCTGGCAGAACCAGCATTAGAAAAACTCTTTCAGACAGTCAGAACAAGAAGATAAAATTTTAAAACATTGACTACTTTCACTTGAAAACTCTAAATTCAGATCCATTTCCTTTTTTCCCCTTTTGCATTAACTAAACAAAACATGGAAAACAAGATCATCTCATTCAATGTTTTCAGTAGATGTTTTCAAATATCTTTTTGAAGTAAATTATGAGCTAAAGCAATGGCAGCTGTAACAGCATGCGTTGTGAACACAGGTAGTGTATGAACTCTCAGTGAATATCTACAGGGGAAAGACACCTGACAGTTGGACTAAGTTTGTGGAGGCTGGAAGAGGAGGCAGGAGAAAGTGCAAAATTTGGGAGAATAACCCAGCTTTCAGTGTTTTAGTGTATGACATAAAGCTCAGGAAAAGAAAAGTGAAGTGTTTGGTCAGCTGGCATAAGCA
Organism: Pelecanoides urinatrix; assembly: GCA_013400755.1. NCBI lineage: Eukaryota > Metazoa > Chordata > Aves > Procellariiformes > Procellariidae > Pelecanoides > Pelecanoides urinatrix. The sequence continues at coordinate 1,021,036 of VZTQ01010270.1, read as the reverse complement.
TCCCTGAAAACGATTCTAAGCTACTGAGCATCTGCTTTGGATTCGATTAATTTATAAAGCTCATCTATCCCACGCAGGCGATGACACTGGCATAGTGGCTTCTTACAAAGATTCTTACAAAGAAGCAGTCTCTAATCTGAAGTAGATGATCCAGATGTCACTGTAGTTTAACTCTGTATATCCCAGTAAGTTACATCAGGGAAAACTCTGCCCTGTTCCCTGTATCCAGGTGCATCCAAGGAGAAATCTGTCCAGGAAAGGATCTGTTGAAAGAAGTGCAAGTGCCTCAATGCAAAAAGAAGAATGCAACGTTTCCTGCCAGCCATTAATTTTCTGTCAATCCTATTTCCATCTCTGCAGGGCTGGACTCCACTGGGACCAGAAGCAAAGCACAGCACAGTTAAAAGAGAAGAGGTGGACTGAAAGCCATGTCTGGATACAGACTGTCCTGCACAGCAATGTAGTGTCAGCAAGACGCGCATTCCCCATGGAGGAGAAAGGATTCAGTCATGCTGAAAATAGATCCTTCTTGAGACAGAGATCAGGCAGCTGCCTCCCTTTCTGTCAGCCCTTAAGATGTGCATTTTCTTCTCCTGATCCCTGTGGTTAGCTGAGAGACAAGGAGTGAGAAGGCAGTTTTTAGCTAGGCAGCACAGCCAGACTGGAGAGGGGAAGTGGAAGTGCCTACAGACTGCTGTATGTTGGCTAGTGGGAACGTCCCTCTCATGCGTGTTCAGGGTTGTCAAGCTCTTGAAGTGGAATCAAGAGAATGTACCTGTATGGCAGGAGGAAAAGGAATCTTTTACTGTAGTCTGGTGATCCCCAGTCTTTCACCCTGGGAACTACTCTTAGGCTCCTCTAACTAGAAGAGACTGCCCTCCAAGAGGGAGGACTTTGGGGTTATGGTGGATGTGAATATGAGTGCTCCCACTGCAAACAGGATGAACCAAGTACCATGTGGTGTTAGAAGTGTGGTCAGCTGATTGTAGGAAGCTATTATCCCTTTTGCTTGACACTGGTGAGTCCTCATGTAAAACGGTTTGTCCAGTTTTAGGCTCCCCAGTTCAAAAGGGATGTGAACTAATGGGAGAGGGTCCAGCAGAAGGCTAGCAAGATGGGCAAGGGTCTAGAAAACTTGTGCTATGAAGAGAGTTTGAGGGCATGTTTAGTCTGAGCAAAAAAAGGCTAATGTACCTGAGGATCAGTTACAAAGACAATGTGCCAAGCATTTTTCATGAGTAGCAGACAATGTAACAAGGGGCAATGACCACAAATTGTTGCTTGAAAGTCTCCAGTTAGACATTAGGAAAATTCTTGACTATTGGATAATGCAGAAATGGCACAGGCTACTCAGAGAGGTTGTGGAGCCTCTGTCCAAAAAGGTTGGCTAATCAAAGCCATGACTGATTTCACCAAAATTGGCAATAGATCTGCTTGAAGTGGGAGACTGAACTAAAGACCTCCAGATGTTCATTTGCAACAGCATTTCTGTTGCTTTTATGTGGAGGTTCCCTATACCCATCCAAAGTAGACAATTGCTCAAAGCTAAGCAGAGAAGGTATTTGCAGCTTCACGTCTCATGCTAAGAAACAGAAATTTTCCTGTAGTCCTGAAAAACAGCTTTTCTTGTGTGGACATGAATCTTTGATCTCACTGCATTATCGGAAACAGTTAATTCCATGCAACTTGTCAAGGCATATCCCTCCAGAACACCAATTCCAGAATATCGCTTCTCAAGAATGTCATCTGGAAATGTCCTCAGCAGCAGTAGGGTTTGGTAGCTTTCAGTCCTTGAAGAATAGCGTGACATGCGGGCAGAGTCAAAGAACTGTGGAGCTCGCTGGGGCAGCAAAGTGCATCACATCACATCAGAAAGAAGTTCCACCAGGTGAGGAGCAGCACGGCAGGCAGAGTACAGAACAATCCTGTTGTTATCACAGCCTGGACACATTCACGGTGGTAGTTGTATGCTGGTAACATTTCTCCAGCCCCATTACAGGAATTTAGGGATCTGGTACAAACGTTTTTCATTCTGAGTCACTAGGTACCATTTTTCAGAAAATATGCATATGATACAGTGAACAGCAGCTAACATCACCATTGTGTGTTATTTGACCATAACATAACATTGAAAGAAATAAGATTACATGATGCCCCTGCCAATGGCAGGGGGTTTGGACTAGATGATCTTTAAAGGTCCTTTCCAATCCAAACCATTCGGTGATTCTGGGTGATTCTGTGAATGGCTGTACAGGTGAGATCAAAGGAACATGTAGATACTCACACCTAAGACTTTTCATGATCCCAATCTCTCCAGATATCCACCCTCTGCATGATGTCCCACCCATGTGGTAAAGCCTTCTAGAGCACAAACCACCTCAAGTTGGTGAAAAATGTTATGTGACTGGAGCAAAACCAAATAAGGCACACACAGGAAACCGTACTGAAAACAGGAATGTATTTTCTGTGTCACTGTCAATAATGGGAGACAGAAGCTCAAGCATGTTCCTACTATCTCTATATGACGCCTAAGAAGCCTTTGGCCTTCTCAGGTCATAGTGACCTACTTGTTTCCCCGCATGGAGCCTGTAATGCTCACAGGATACAGCAGACATCCCCTTTAATGGCATACCCTGCTAGTGAGCCCTGTGAGTCTCGAGATTGCTCAGAGTTGCTCAGCTTCTGCTCCGGTAGGAAACCTCCTCCTGTGGGTCGATGGCCTGGAGAGCAGGCTCAGGTGCCTACTCAGACAGCAGTGTCTCCTGTGCCTGGGGACAGGTCACTTCAGCTGCTCCTCCTCGGGTGATCAGGGTCCCTAATGCCCCAACCAGGAACTGGGAGGTGCTCAGGGCCTGTCAGGGACTGGGAATGACTGCATGGATGCGCTCCTCTGAGCACATCAGAGCCAAGGTGAAATGAAGTCAGCTCTGCATGTGGCAGGTAATTACTGGTGATTATTCTGCCCTGCTCCAACCTAATCAGCTTGCTGGATGTCTGGTCTCCAGACCCTCATAAAACACTGTAAATATTCCATAACATAGAATTTATATAAATCTGTTCAGTGTTTATATACATGTCAATGTTTGATGTGTTACCAATTGTCTCTAAACACTATGTCACACAGGTGACAGACTTGGTGACAAGCACTTTGCTTGGACATGTTTCTGAAGTTAGGTTCCTCTCATTTATAACAACCAAATATGACCTGGTGTTGAGAAATTCAAAGATTTTTGTCCATCTGCTTCATCTGTTAACTTATTTTCAGAGGAATTAGCATATATTCCCTCAAAATCTCCAGAGGAAGGACATCCTGCCTAGTCACTAGTATGAAAGAAACTGCACAGCAAACCCATTCAGAACAAACACAGTTTCACTTTCTTTTCTTTTGTTTGACAAAACTCCCTCAGAGAGGTGCTATAGCACTAAGATGCTTCCTAATTAAAGACAGTCTGATGCTGTTTCAAGCTATCTTCTCCCTTACATTGCTACCTGTTATCTGATAAACAGCATTTAAGGAAAACGGGGGTGTTAGCAATTTCGATGCCAGGCATTGGGACCAGCCTGTTGCTGCAGAGGGAGGTGGAAGTGGCTGAGCTTGAACAGGTAAGTGTAGGAAGATCACTCACTTTCCAGGCTTGCAGCTGGTGGGATAAATGGGGAAAAGCTGTGGCTGTGGTTTCTGGTAGGAGCTATTTAGCACTACCCTCTGCTCTAGTATGCCTTCCCACAGTGGTAATCTGGCCTTGCAGAGCTCTGGCATAGGCAAAGCCATTTTGCTGTGATCCTTATGTGATTATTTATCCTCTGCTTCTGAACACTGCTGACTACAGCAGACTTTTCTTAAACAGTGGAGTTTTGTTTTACTCTCTTCCTTCCCTTTCCCTGGGACTTCAGAGACTTTTACTCCCAAATAATTTGCTTTTCCAGCTGCTTTACAAAACTTAACCTCAGCGCATTTGAGAGGATACGAAACAGCAACTGTGCATCTATCTCCCGGCTGAAAACAATGAGGATCTGTAAGGCTTGCTCATCTGTGAGAAAGCCAGAGCAGGAAAAAAGCATCATGCAGAGGTAGTCTCATAAATTTGAGAATAAGCAGACAGCCATATCAGCCTAGAGCAAAGGTCCAGCTGGTATTTTGTGCATGAGCGTATGTTGGACGCTTGGTGAAAATCCAATTTCACTTTTTCCATACTATTTAAAATATTATGTAAGCATACCATCTTCCCACCTGGTTGTTTCTTTCCCAAAGTGAAAGATCATAGTCTGGACAGCTTGTCTCTCTGGACATCATCAATTTTTTTATCTTTCTCTGTACCCTTCCTAATTCCACAGGCCAAAACTTCAGATAGTAGGCCTGGTACAATGATTTATGTTTTGTTCTCAGTTGATCCTGATAATTCCTGATACTCTGTTTGCCTTTTGTGGCCACCAGTGAGCACTGACTTGATGTTTGTAGGCAACTATTCACTATGCTGGTAGCCTTCCTGACTCCTAATCCTGGTCCTCCTTTCAATCTATGTACGGCTCAGAGTCATCGTATGGACAGAGAAGTTGATATTCTGTTTAATTTGCATAAAGGATTTTTACCTGATGATTATACAGTCTGCCTTATAAGGACGACATCTTTCTTAGTGGCTTTCAACAAAATGACAGTGAGACTCAAGAGTGGCACAGCCCAGCTAACAGAGCAGTGGAGAGACAGGTAAAGCAGCAAGCTTTTATTTGGAGGTGAGCAGCTCTTCAATGAGTATCAGACATGTACTCAGACTCCTCATGTTTCCAGCAAACATCAGCAGAAGAGCTGGCTGAGGAGGTGACATTCAGGATGCCCTTTCTATCACCCACCAAAGCAGCTGAGGAGCTCCTGTTACAGAGCAGGGGAGTGGGGTGGGCAGGCTAAGATGCCTCCGGGTAAGACAAAGAAAAAAGAGAGCAAGTGGCAAAAGGGGGAGGGAAAGGAAGGGAAGGAAAATCAGGATTAGGAGCATAATATTAGCACTAGCAACAACTGCATCCTAAAAAAGAGAGCAATGAGGTGATATCTTCCTAGGCTGACACTCATCTGAGATGCACAAATCCCACTTCTGGGCAGATTTCAGTGCTGTAAATGGAAATATACTGGTATGGAATTTGTATAATCCTGTTCAATTTAAGCATTAGACTTTTCAAGGTTAAGACAGCCAACTGGATTTCTTAGTGCCAGAGGCACTGCAGTGAAGTTACCAACAGGATACATAGCAGAATTTTCTAGTGACATTTTCTAAACTAACTTTTTATGTTGCAGAAAAGTTCCTTTTGCGTCATCAGGAAATTTGTCAACAGCCTCATTATTTTATGTTGGCAGATAGATTTCCTTGGTGGTCAGCCTAAACATTTACTTAATTGCTCTCTGCATCCATCTGAGATGCTGAGGGAAGGATACAAGTCCTTGCTCCTCCTGAAGGGAAAATCAGTTGTGTAAAGCAGAACAGCTCCAGCAGGAGACAATGACAACGATGTGCCACCAGATAGCCAGCAGCCAGGGTGTTTTACATCTCAATCAGGACCGTGGCTTAAGAAAATATATGTTAAACCTTCTACAGCTCAAGATGCAGTGCCAACTTCACTCCATCACCGCTTTGTTGAGCAACACAGGTGTATGTTGCCTTCCTTCCAAACCAGTCTCCCAGGTCCCTCAAAGTGTCTGCTGCTCCCTGTGACATGCGTCCAGGTGGACAGTATCTTGCAGGTTGCCTTGTAGAGTCTCACAGCAGACTCATCCCATGATCCCACATGGCTTTCTACCTCTTAAGTTAGCTAAGCTTGGACTTTACCTCTCTGGGCTCTGATTCCAAAAATCTTCATGTGTGCTGAACTGCATTTCTCCCGACAGTACTGTACTGACATTGGGGCTGCGCTGCTGGCAAGGGGGTGGAGGTGGGGGGAGGCAGGGCCTGGAAGACCACCGTCATGAGACCCTAACAGCAAGGCTCAGATGATTCCTCTCCTGGGGCTCCTGACAGGAGCCTACAGAGTGAACTGTTGAATTTTACTTTACCGACAAAGAGTTTCTGAAGGGGAATATTTTCAACCATTTGCTCTGCTATTACTGGAATACTGCATTTGAGCTCAGGAGATCCCTAGCCATCCATATGGGACAGCAGCTCTATATGAGCCCATCAGCTGCATCTATTTTAATCTTTCTCTCAGAGATGTTCATTTATGGCCACTATGGACTGATGTTTTTCACAAGGTCTTTGCACAAGCCCTTATCAGGTGACAGGCAGCCTCACTCCACAGATAGAGTGTCAATGCAAAATGACCCTCATTCTCCATAAAGCAGCAAGTAATTAATCTTCCTCACATCAGTGTCCCACTTTGATCCTGATAATCCAGCAGGCTTTATAGCAGTGGCTGTCAGTGGGGATTTTTTCCCAGCCTCTGTTCCTCCTACATGCATCCTCCCCTGGCTCAGAACTACTAATTCATTCCTTTCCCCGTTATGTATCTACCCCCTCCTCCCAGCATGGGCAGGAGCAGCTAGCACCACTCAGAGATGCTTAGCTTCTGCTCCCATCTCCTCCTCCACTTCTGGGTTGGTTGTTTTTTTCTTGGAAGATTCTTCAAAAAACGTATACATGGGTGGTAGCCACAGGCTAGGCTCACACAGAGTGACAAGCTAGGTCCCTGTGGGGTGGACCACAGCAGCAGCTCAAAACTCGAGCCACTCTGCACCATCCCCATCCACTTACCCCCTGCCAGAGAGAGCAGCAGCTCCTGGGGCCAGTGGACTCCAATGCAGGCTGCCTTCCCTGCCTGTAGAACAGGCTGGGGCAGCTGAGGTCTGGCTGTGGTTGGGGGCTTACAGACTCCAGCTGAGGACTGCCAGTAGTCCCTGAAGTCTTCAACCCTCTGGGAAGGTATGTCTTTTCACTACCTCTTCCCAATACAGCTTGTGCTTCTGGGTTTGGGAAATGCTGCCTGAGAATGCTTTCTTCTCTGCAGTGCAGGCAGCTCCCCACACCATGGTGCGCGGGCATGAGTGATAAACCATGTGCCATGTGCAGTAGTAATGAAACAACATACCGCTTTACTTCACAGATTAAATACAGTAAATTATTTCTTAAAAACTAAAATTAAGCTTTACCAAGCTCTCTTGAGGTAGGCTATGAGTTAGATTGTCATTTGCAGATTATCATTGTAATTTATCCCAGCAGTTTCCCCTCAGATTTCTCCTGACCTTTCTTCCCCAAATCTGATGCTGAGTTGTCATTTCTTCCCACATCCTCTACCATCTTATCACTTATCCCTTTTCCTCACACACATCCATCTCACTTTCCTCCTCCCAGACTCCTCCCTGCGCTCCTCAGCACAATTTCAATCTTACCTCAGCACTGTAGTTACTCTCACTCCCACCCTCTCTCACTTACCAGCTTATTAATTTTTTCTGCAACAAGAGTCGCATAAAGGCAAGTTCAGCTGCTCGCATCATACTTAATGCACTGGAGCCCCAGCTCTGTGTTTGATCTGAACATGTTCACCGGCTGCTCCTTCTCCACTTGGCTGAGACAGGGGGCATGGCTTTCTGCAACATTGCTGGTTTTGGAGCAAGTTTGAAGCAAGCCCTGCCTCTGCCTTCCTCACCAGGAAAGGGATTCACGGACTGGGGCCTCTTGCTGATCAGCAAAAAATGCGCTTTCAGGTCCAGAGGCTTTGCTTTAATTTGTTGGTGTCCAAGAGAAGTGACACCCCCATCCACCCCAAACCGAGCCCCTGGAAGTACCTGGGCAGCTGCTGTGCTCCCCATGGGACAGCACGTCCCAGGAGGGCACGGCGAGCCCCCAGGCGCTTGGTTGGCACAGCGTCATTGCACAGACTTCAGAGGGACCACTCCTGATTTATACTCTTACCAGGGAGAGCACACTCGGGCCTGTTGCTGACTTTTAACATTTCAGCTGAGAAAGGAGCTGTGCCGGAGCAAGTCTCTCTGGGATAAGAATAGCATCTGCCATCTTAGGACACAACACAGCTGTCCTGTTCCTACACGGCAGCACGTTGCACTGAGATATGGAAGGCAACCTACCCGCCGAGGAATGTCTTCGAGCGCTATTAGTGGAAGCGTATCATCTACACAAACAGGCATGACCCCGTGCAGGAGTCTTGCAAGAGCGGGGCTATTTTGAGCTTTTGACACTGAGGATGAAGGGAGACAAATGGTGGGCTGATCCTCCCGGAATGGGCAACCTCCAAATCTCTCTGCAGCCTTGCCTCCTCCTCTGGGAATGACTCTTGTGAAGGCTCATGGGCAATTTGGTGGGACCCCGCCCAGGAGGCTGGGGCCAGGAGGGAGCTGTGAATTTGCTGGGGACACAAGGCCAAGCCTCAGTCCCATCAGCACTGCCCAGTCGTGCTTATGGCAAGTCCTGCCTGAGGGTGTGCACCTGTCCCTGAGCTTAGAGCATGTGGCTGCCTGCTTTATTTTCGACCACATCCTTGAGAGCTAGAGAGATACCACAGGGTGTGTAACTGCGTGCAAGTGAAACACAAATCATTTGCAGCCATATTCACCTCTTGCCACCTGAAGCTCTCTATCTCTGAGAGGTTCTTTAGCATCATGGATGTTTGAGGGGCCCCTTTTCCTCTTCCCAGCCATCGCAAATCCCCTCCCTGACTTATTCCCATCCTTATAACATCCTCTTTCTTGTTCTAGTAGAGATTTCTTTCATTCCAATTTATTTTTTATTTCTGTTTCATTTTCATTGCTTTGTGAAAACCGGATCTGCACATTAAGCTCTCTGGGTAAAAAAACCCCAGCTGGATCAACTGGCCAAGTCAGTCTCCCTTGGGACTCCACACTCAGCTGGACCAATGCACAGCAGCAGTGTTAGCAGGCAGGAACAAGTGGTCAGGGAATTGAATGTGTACTAGGTAGCTTATAAAGTGCTGCCACTAAATGCAATCCCACACCCTTAGGGGATGGATCTGATGCTAGCTCTTGGAAGAAGGCCCCTTGGCACAGTCCCAGCCTCCTGAACCCTTCCCAGGCATGTCCAGCACTCCTGCAGATGAAGACTCGGTTGCTTCAGCTGGCAGACCAGAGGCACATCTATTCATTTATGGGCAAGTTATTTTCCCAGCAGCCTAATAAGTTAAACAGACTTCTCCTACAACCCCCAGTAGTCTGGCTTTGCCAGGCACTGGTATGCTAGTTGAGCATCCCCCTGTGTCTATCACAAAACAGTACAACTGGGTGTGGGCAGTGTGAACAGCCCCTCATCAGCTGCTCACCTAAAGATCAGGCTGGTGATAAAAAGAAAGGCTTTACCTCCCATCTTGGTGCCATGTGATGAGGCTCAGGTTCCTACAGAGCAGTTTTGCCAGGTGGAGATTCAACGAGGATCTTAAAACATTCTCCCTGGTGTGAAAGGAGTGTGATGGGATTGTCAGACAGGACTGTGTGCTCCTCTGAGGCTCTCCAGCAGCCGACTGCTCCCATTTGTGTTGCCTTAAACCATCATGGTTCAGCATGGGCTAAGCTTCCTTGCAGTAACTCGAGCTGTGAAGCTTTGTGACCATGGCCATGCATTTCTTTCAATTTGTTTTATTCTTATTGCATGAAATTGGCAGTACACAAAGTGGACGACAGGCTTTCCACAGAGCTGCATTGCTACCAGCAGGCCCTGAGCCCAGTTCTGTAGTCGTGCTCTCAGGATCCTCAGCTCCAAACTAGCCAGACCAATCTACACACATGACATTTTATACCAATGCAGGCACCATGGTCTCAAGAGATGGTCAACCTGGGGACTCATGGCTGCCAGGCGGGAAAGCCAGGCTCCCCCACTTGCCATTCAGCCAACGTTCTCGTGAGTCAGAGCCAAAGCATTAAATCAAAAGAAAGTGAATTCCCCTTTTTGAAATGGAAGAGAGCTCCATGCCAGCAGAAAGGAGCTGCGGGGTGATGGTAGTGATTATCCTGATAAAACCACATCCCTGCAGAGCCCCATTCCCCAGGGACTGCCAGGGCTGCTGTGCTCTGCCCACTGTGCTTGAGCAGGTAGGAAAGAGTCTCAGAAGACCAGGGACTGTATAGCTGGGGCAAGAGCAATGAGCAAACTTACCAAAGCGGGAAAGAGGGCTGGGAGGCTTACCTGACATATCCAAGCTCATGCCTGGATACTCTGGAATGACAAATGACAGTCCCCTGATTAGGGTTGCTAGACTTTCCTAGCAGTTAGTAATTTCCCATTGGTTTTGCACAGCTACTCCTAAGCAAATTATAGCTGTTTTCCTATGGGTCTATGAAGTAGATTATTGTACTATGCAACCAGTCATTTGACACTATGGGCTAGGCTCAGTGACATGACCTAAGAGCAAAGCAGAACTCTGGATTGCATCCTGAAGCATAGCAGTGTGCAGTGGGCTGCTGAGAACAAGATGCAAGCAGTCTCGTGGGAAAGCGCTGCTTCCAGGCAGCACGAGCTGAAACAGAAGTCATTCCTTGGGAGATCAAAAGCGCAACACATCCAGATCTGTCCCAATTGGTGTGAAAAACTAGCATTCAATTCTGATTCCCCAAAATCACAGGCCCATAACAGCGGATGGAGGCCCCTTTTGAAAGGATCATGGTGTGGGGACAGTTTTCGGGGAAACTAAGGGCTAGACTGACTGAGAAGGTTTTTCAAAGTTCCAGGTTTCTCAGACAAGCTGAAGATCTTGCAGCTCATCAACTCAGTATCTCATGAGGTTATTTTTTGGGCAGAGTGATAGGAAAGCTTTGGCCATTGCATAGTGATCATTACCAAACACTCCTAAGGAAATGTGAAAACCTATTTGTAACTAGGGCAGTAGTTCACAGACCTCTGGAAAACAAGATGAGAGGAGAAATCAGTAACTCCAAATCCTGCTCAACTTGGCAATAGTTCTGTTTATCTCAGACCAGGAATCTGAGGGCTATAGTTAATTATCTGAGCAAAACAGATGTGTTTGCAGATGATCTGCTTCCCAGGTCCTGGGACAGAATGAACGACTTGACTGCTGACAGCAGAGTTGGTCTGAAGCTCTCTGATTTGAGGACACAGGCAAGGAAGTGCCACAGGCTTTACTGCAGCTTGGCATTTGATTCATTCATGATGAACAGTTGTGAAGGTTTGAAGGAATCAAAGCACTAAACATGATTGTCCCAGTAGGTTCAGAGAAATATCTGGGTATGAGGGTGGATTCAGAGTTTGGACCATCAAAATGAGATCTCATTTCCAAACTAGACTTGTAGATTAAACCCACTCAGAAGCTGAAAATGCTGAATGTGTCACTGTTCCAAAAAAGCCCATCTATTTTAAACTGCATTTCATATGTGAAAGACAGTACACTCACTTTTTTGGATACCAGTATGTGGCAGTAAAGGCCCTCTATATCTCCACATGAATGTATAAGTCTGTATTCGGTAACAAAAGGTGGGAATGGATGGACTCACAGCCTCATTCACTTGTACAAGTGTGATGCTTGCATAGGCTTGCTAACTCAGAAACATGGCAACTTATCAGAGTGTCCTAGAGTGTGGATTTGATAAAGGACACAAGATGTGGCTGAATGCAGGAGATAAAAATGAGATGCCCAACTGTCATGATCTCACCTGCAACCCTGTAATGCCCCAGCTATTAAAGGATGCCAAGGAAATTGTGAGTAACTGAGAGACCTCCTACCCCAATATCAGATGCTCTAAATCATGCAACTCAAAGAAAATTTCACCAGTGGACTAAACTAGCTAGAAAGGGATGCTGTGTGGTACACGCTGACAACAACTCCAGCAGCAATAACCAGATCTAGATTTAGCAAAGAACCCCTGAGAGACTCCTCTCTGTGGCACTGCTAAACTACTGTGTGAAGCTACAAGAAACTGCATGTCCCACCAGCGAGTTACGAGGTCAGAGCCCAGAAAACACACGTAAGCACTGCAGACACTGTCCCAACGATTCTGAGACCTACTCCCACACTTTGGGAGCCCACCTTGCAGCATCAGTCAATCCAGTCAGCGAGCACAAGTTCATTGGCAGCCACATAAAGGAAGAAACAATGGGCAGGGTCCTGTGACCCCCATCCTAGAGAGCAGGCTAAAGAGCTCAAACAAACGGAGCTTGTGTTTGTGAGTAACAGAAGTGCCCACGCAGCAGGGAGAACTGTCAGTGAAGAGAGAAACATCTGTGCTTGAAAACACATTGCTATCAGTTTTTGTTAGAACAAATGAAAAATCAGACACTTTCTAAAGTGTGTGTACGTGGTGTTTCCACTGGGGACCAGAGGGGAGTGATGGGGGAGTGGGAAGGAGTACGGACCCAATGACCTCCAGAGATCCCTTCCAACCTCAACCATTCTGTAATATGTGGAAAAAAGAGAAATGTTGAGGCCTTCAGTCCCCTGGAGTCCAAGCAATGATGGATTGATGGACTGCTCTGTCAGTTGGCTTTGCTGTGCTCTACAGGCATGACAATGTCTTTGCCAACCTGGGAAGCCATGCCACATCACCTCAGTTTCCATAGTGCTTCCTAGGTGGTACCTCTGGCACTGAACTCTCAAGGTTTTTGCTCTCAAACTGAGAAACCATTTATAGTTCATGCAGCCTGAACTAGGGTTGTGGATCTCCAGGTTATCTGATGCAAAGAAGTGATGTACTAATACACGGGACTGTTCATTTGGACAAGGTTGTGTTCAGCAGTGGGTCCCATCTATAGCACAGGTCTACCTCCCTTTCTGCGCAGTGAAGTACAAATCCCAGGTCAGGTGGGCCAGAGGTGTCCGGCACATAGGATCTCAGTGCAAAGGGGTATGGTGCAGTGTTACAAATGAGTGAACTGTTGACCTGGTGTGGTGGCAGTCAAGTGATTAAGGCCTCTGATTATTTTGTGGTAATGGAAGAAACAAGTCTGCCATCCAACAGGAGCAGCCCATACATAGGTAATGACAGACTGGCGAGGATTAGGCAGAGACATTGACCATGATGGTAGGGCCATCGTGACTCTTTGCCAAGGAGCATGAGTGCACTGGATGAGGGGGAATGGAAAAAGTTGGGGGTCTAATAGGGAGCCATGGTGAAACCTTCAAAGGTGCAGGTTATCTGCTCATTTTATTAACCTCTCTGTAGTTGAAAACAGAAAGATGTGACGCCTATCACTTTTTCAGACAGGAGTGACAGAACATCTTGGGTTTCTCCTCTCCCATCCTTGTTACTGACAGCAGAAGCAGGGCAGACTGCTTCCTGAGTGCTAGTCTGGCTGTGTCCTGGAGCCAGGTAAAGTGAGATCCATTTGGATCCATTTCCTAGGCACACGGACATGAAGCAGTCAGCTGGAACTTCAGAACAGTGTCAGCATCCTATTTGACCCAGCATCTTGTGTTGTGCACAAACTAATTCATCTTCTCAGAGCACTGGGATGTCTGCACAAAGGTATCCCATTCATTCTGCCAGGTATGTCTCCTCAGCAGTCTTCACCAGTGCCAAAGTATCTGGGTTTTCTCATTACCTGAGATCCTGCAGTTTCAACTATACCATGCATACACCACAAAGTAGCTGAACATGTATTTCTCTTTGGGAAATACCAAGCAGAATTATGGTGCCCAGTGCCACTGGGGAGATAAGCTTCAAGCAGCTACTCAGATTTTGCTGCTAACATTACAGACCATTTGATAACTATTTCCAATGTAACAAGCATGTGAGACACCTAAGTTCAAGTCCTCATCTGCTCAGAGCTGCAAAATGGATAGCTCAGAAGTGGGTGAACTTTCTGAAGTGCAGTTTGACTACAAGGAGGTTAGAAATACTTGATTTGTAATGCACGCAGATGACTGCGCTTACAGGCTGGACCAGACTTGTTCTCCCATGCAGATACAGCAGTGAAACTAAGCATGAATGCTGTAATTTTGTTCACATTGCATGTTTGACATACCACATCTGCTCATACAGTAATTTATTCTCAGTTTCATTTAACAAAGTCAGGATATCTGCTTTCAAGCAGAAGGTATGGAGGAAGCCTGTCAAACACCTAGATTTTAAGGTCAGGACAAAATTGCTCAAACATGATCACAGCGGGAGTAAGACTTGCTTCCCCACAGTTTTGACTACGCTTAACTTAGAAAATAACTCTCACCTGAACATCAACATCTGGAGCATCTGAAGTTGCAGATATCTACTTTATTGACACTGGTACAGCAGCAGAGTGACAGAAAATATTTGTGTCCATAAGCAAATGGAAGAATACTTCCTACCAGTGTAGCCCTAACCACTGCAAATCCACAGCTGGAAAGATACTTTGTGTAAGTTCTCATTATCCCAGAGGAAGTTCATTTTTCACTTCCTAACACCACCTGGAAAGGAGAGGCTTTGTTTAGTCCACACATGCCAAGATGAGTCTTTTGGTCCCTAAAATCATCTGTCTTAATGCACCATCCAGCTAGGATGTGCAACTGGAGCCCAGTCAATGTAGCAGTGTCTGTAACCCTTAAGACCACACATCATCAAATGTCACGCTGTCGGACTGATGGGTTGAAATGAAGAAACATATTAGCTTTCCTGAAGTGCTACTGTACTGTTGCAGTGCTTAAACAACCCCGGTCTTCCAGGACAAGGAGTATCCCAGCACTTCTAAAAGTGAATGTAAAGCATGGAAGGAAGTAAAGGGATTTATTGATCCACTGGATCTATTAAAAGATTTAGGCATTGCAATACCTAATTTTTAGGCCTCCCAGAGCAGAATCCAGAACTCGTGCCAGGTGCCCAGGCTCTGTATATACTGCACAATATCACCACCTCAAAGCAGAATCTAGAACTATAGCATGTTGCAGAGAGAGTTGCCCATAGTCAGCGTGTTCAATCTGAGGGTATTTTACCTCCAACCACAAACTGAGCTAGACTAGTGCAGTCAAAAGGTGTTACACCTGCTCAGGTCACACTAGGAAAAACAGGCTCTAGATCTTGTACCAAACAGTCTTGGGTTGGAGATAGACAACTGCCCAGGACGCTCAGCTAAGGACACAGTGCTGCTGCGTATTTCTCAATCAGAATGTTAATTCTGCCTAAGGCTCACATGAAGGTTGTTTTAGGAATGTTCAGAGTTAGGTTGGCTATCATTACTTTCACTTTATCAGGCAGTTTCTCAAATCTGAAACGAATGTGATGAAACTAGCCAGAAGGCTCATGCTCGGCACCAGAGCCTGAAATGCTAGAGTCATAGAATCATATTATCACAGAATGGTTTGGGCTGGAAGGGACCTTCAAAGATTATCTAGTCCAAAACCCCTGCCATGGACAGGGACATCTTTCACTAGATCAAGTTGCCCAAAGCCCCATCCAACCTGAGCTTGAATGCTTCCAATGATGGGTCATCCACAGCTTCTCTGGGCAACCTGTTCCAGTGTCTCACCATCCTTGTAAACAATTTCTTCCTTATGCCCAACCTAAACCTACCCTCTTTCACTTTAAAACCACTGCCCCTTGTCCTGTCACTACAGGCCCTAGTAAAAAGTCTTTCTCTGTCTTTCTTATAAGCCCCCTTTATATATTGCTGCTACAAGGTCTCCCCAGAGCCTTCTCTTTTCCAGGCTGAACAACTCCAACTCTATCTGCCTTTCTTCAAAGTCCCTTCCTTCCAGCACTGTCCTTTCTGAATGATGGTTATACCCACTGGCAAGGCACAAATCTACTGCTTGACTTGCTTGAGCAAACAGTACAAAGTGTACACCTACCTCCTGCAATAAAGGCTTACCTTTGTAGATGGGACTTCTCGGGTTTTAGCTCTGAGCTTGTTTACTTGACTCTCAGCAATATCTGCCCTTTCCTCAGCCTCTTCTAGCTTATGCTGTGCTTTTCTGAATTTGGAAAGATTAGTACGGGCTTGTTCATCCTGAAATGGCAAAACAAAAGGAACTAAAAACCATCTGGCAACGTGCTGGGGCAGAGAGCCAACTTTTAAACTGACAGTCCCAGAAAATGGTAAATAAGTATTTGCTTCAGTTTAGTGACTCACAGCTTCCTCAGCTTGTCTTTTGTAGGATTTGATTTTCATCTGCAATTTATCTACCAGATCTTGTAACCTCATCATGTTCTTCCTGTGTTCTTCATTCTGTGGAAAGGGAATGTGCAATTACACGTCCTTGGGAGACAAAACATCAGAAGAATTGCTTTCTATTTATACCCACCTGGAAAGTAAGCTCTTTGACACGCCGTTCATATTTGCGGAAGTTTTTCATAGCCTCCTCGGATTGTTTATGTTCTTCTTCCAGCTCAACTTCTAACTCGCAGATCTAGTGAATCAATCAACAGTTGGCTTGAGCCCTTACACAGGAGTCAGAGAAGAAAAGTATCTTTGACACCCATGTTCAGTGCTGGTACCCACCCTGGCCTCCATCTTCAAGAGTTGTTTCTTGCCTCCCTTCAGAGCCAACTGCTCGGCCTCATTCAGACGTTGCTGCAGGTTCTTCGCTGTCTGGTCCAGGTTCTTCTTCAGCCTCTCCAGGTGGGTGCTGGTGTCCTGCTCTTTCTTCAGGTCTTCTGCCATCATGGCTGCCTTGGAAGGGAAATGATACAAGAAACTGGAAGAATGTGAAAGAATAGTGCATGCTGTGCAACTTCTGAGGATTTATTCCTGGTTCCTGCTGACCATTCCTCCCACCGCTTTTCCTGATTCGTTTTTTTCTGTGACACGATAGCGGCAGAAACATGGTAGGAAATAGTAGAAAAAGGGATGGGAAAAAAATCTGCCTGGCTGCACATGCAGAGCTTGGAAGGACAGCAAGGGTAAATATGCTATCCCACTGTATGGTCATTACTGTGACCTTCATTGACACCCAGGTGCCATGGAGCAGAGCAGGAGCCACAGCAAGGCTTGGGAGCAGGGCATGACACAGCTGAAAGGCTTCTCTGCATAACACACATGGAGTATGACAGAGTCTGTGTTCTGTACCTTAGTGCATGCCCTGTTATTGCCACAATAGCCTAGATGGCTAGTGTTACAAGGCAGAAAATAGTTTAAAACAGTCTATGTTATTTAAGATAAAACTGGGATATATTTTGCTCTCAAACATTTGATTCCTACACAATCAAATTAAGCATTTTGGTGAAATATTGAGTGACATTACTTACAAATAATGTAAAATTCAACAAATTGCTTTGGCAGCAAAATACCAGAAAAAGTCTAAATTGGAAAATGTGAGGATAAAATAATGGCATTAGAAATTTTATATATATATAAAAATATATGTGTGTATAATTCATTGTAATGCTCTATTTCTGTTTTATTCAAACAGGATACAAATGACCTTTTTTTCCTTTTTTTTTTTTTTTTCATTTTTATGAGCAAGTGGAGTTTTCCTTCTATTTTAACTCCAAATGAATTTTTTAAGTGTTAAGAATTTGTTTTGATCCTATGCATCAAAAATCATTAGCAGGTTGGGTCCCATGATACAGCAGCTGTACATGATACATCAGCTCAGCTGCCTGGCTGAGCTTCACTGGCCTTGCACAGGAGGATATAGCACCAATTTTGAATGGAAATTCACAATTCTCATTTGAAAAGTTCTTAAATAGGATTTTGAAAAAATAAATATTTAAATACATTAGACACTCTACTGGTTTCAATATTGCAGGATTTTTTTGTGGTTTACATTTTCATGCAGCACTGGAGAAAGTTATTTGTTTTAGACTGACTAAATGTGGGTTTAGTTCATTATGATGACAACAGCCCCAATAACTCATCTGTCTGCAGAACAAGTTCCCTGTTGCTCTAATCCTCCTCTGGCACATAGCTTCTTCAACCAGGCTCACAGGCTGGTTCTTTGTCCAACTCCTGACAAGAATATTTACATTAACTCCCAGCAGCAATGCCATTGGGAAGCCCTGAATATTCGAGGAGAAAAACACAGTAATGTTCTCACATCTGTGATTGCCTTCTTTGCTCTTTCTTCAGCATTTTTTGCTTCATTAGTAATATCTTCCATCTCAGTGTGGATTTGTGCCATATCAGTTTCAAGCTTCTTCTTTGTATTAAAAAGGCTGGAGTTCTATGAAGGAGAAAAAGAGGCTTTGAGTGTCTGTCTTCAGTCTCTTACACATAGAGACCATGAATTACTATTCATTCTTACTCTATGAATCTCTGGACCCAAAAATATATTTGTCTTAGCAAAGCAAACTACCTGGGTGTGGAGGAGCTGCACACGTTCAGTGGCATCCAGAAGCTCCTGCTCAGCTACTTTCCTTGACCGCTCCGTCTGCTCCAGGGCTGCCCGTAGCTCCTCAATTTCAGCCTGCAGCAGGTTTGCTCTGCGCTCCACCATGGCCACCTGCTCCTTCAGGTCCTCCTGAGTCCTGAGAGCATCATCCAAGTGCAGCTGCGTGTCCTAAATATGAAGAGCCAGTTTTGTCCGAATGGATTTCTCGGATACTGTGCTTAAAAATAAATCAACCAGAAAGATAAACCAAGACCTTGAGAACTCCCTGGATGCTGTGCAGGTGTTTCTGTGCCTCTGCAGCCACGCGGTTGGCATGGCTCAGCTGGATCTCCATTTCATTCAGGTCTCCCTCCATCTTCTTCTTCAGCCTTAAGGATTCACTTCTGCTCCTAATATCAGCATCCACAACACCCTGCATTGTCTCCACAGTCCTTTGATGGTTATTTTTTAACTGGCTGATCTCCTCATCTTTCTCAGCAATCTTCCTGTTGATTTCTGATTTAATCTGAGTCAGTTCTCGGTTGACACCAAGGATTTTGACCTCTTCATGCTCAAGAGCTGCCTTTAAAAGAAAAAGGGGAAAAACAAACACAAAAGTAACATCTCAGAGAACATAGTCATTGTGATGTTACTCAGTGACTTCACACAAACTCCTAAAGTTTGTGGCAATCAACCTTGCACACAGCCACTGCTCAGCAGAGAGAGTTCAGACTGCTCTCTACTTTTTCCAGTAATATTTAAAATAACTCACCTCTGCCTCTTCCAGAGCTAACCGCAGCTCAGATTTTTCTACTTCAGCTTGCTTTTTGGCTTTTTCAAGGTCTCCGATCATTTTGCCATTTTCAGTTATTTGTTCAGACAGATCAGCTATTTCCTCTGTGAGATAAGAATGACATCAGCCCGTGGTAGCCAGAGAAGCTGAACTCTATGCTTTGTGACTGTGTTCAACACCTCTTTTGTATACCTGCATGTATACATAAGTATACACATACATACATGTGTACACGGTTGTATATGTATATGTGTATGCCTGTATAGATAAAAACAGATAGGGCCAACTTATGCAGGATGACATAAACAGAGGGGCATTGGTGTGATTTCATAGCCTTCCTTACAGAGAGCCTGGAAGATACCTGCATGTGTTTATGTCTCTGGATAGGCATCAGGGTTACACTATAGGTCTTGTCGTTATACATTCAGAGTGCATCTGTAAAATCCAGTTTCACAAGCTGTACAGCCTCTGGAGGGCACCACCTTTATCTAGGAGTGGCACCTAAATGCCCTTGATCTTACATCTCTGCAGCAGATAATGGAGAGCCAGGACATTTGCTTTATTAGCTTAGTCACTTTACAAACTTGCTTGACAACTTTTGGTGAGACGTTTATATTCTCCATTAATATGGAGAGAACAGTAATGACAGAGTCCTATAACTTAGTGTACCTCGTGCAGATGTGCATGCTTGTAGAGCATGCCTTGTTGTGGTAGGACTGTGAACCAGATGGGAAACCGAAGCCAAACACTTACGCTTGAGAGTCTTGTTTTCCCGTTTGATTGTTTCAAGCTGATCTAAGGTCTCCTCATAGGCATTTTTCACTTTGAAAAGCTCTGTGTTCAGCGAGCGCGATTCTTTAGAGAGAGCTTCCCGCTCCAGCTGACTCTCCTCATACTTTCCCTTCCATTCTGCCACGACCTGAAAGATATCATGTTTCTTTCCCTGCTAGTACTGAAAATGTTATTTTATTTGTGGCTATTTTCTGTACTAGATAAATACCGCAGTCTCTGAAAACAGGACAAATTCCTATTGCCATGCTCTAAAGGAGCCTATAACTGTTAGACTCAACTTGATTTCAGTATTGACTTAAGTAGGGTGCATTAGTTTGGCCTTCTAGGAAGGCTAGACTTAAAAGATACTGTGTTCACTTATCACCTTATCACAGTTCTGCTGCCTCTTGTCAAGGGCAGCTGCCAATGTGTTTGCTTGCTCTGTGTCCACTGTTAGATCCTCCACCTCCCTCTGCAACTTCAACTTCATATTCTCCAAGGAGGCACACTTTGAATTCACAGTCTCCGCCTGCTGCCCTGCTTCCTGGAGATGCTGAGAGAGTTTTTTCCTTAATAAATATAAATAAAACAAGCATATGATTCAAAAAATCAGTGTATTATATACATAATTTAATGACTACAATATCAGAAGTCATTTTTTTAATTAAGTGTATATGCAAACCCCAATAAAATAATTTAGGTCAGACTACTAAAAGTAGGTCTATGTTCTGCACAATGTACATAACATTGAGACAGTTCATTCCATCTATCACGTACTTGGCCTCCTCCAGCTCCTCCATGCGCTGAAGAGCATCCGTCTCATATTTGGTTCTCCACTGGGCCACTTCACTGTTGGCCTTGGACAGGGCGCGCTGCAGCTCCCCTTTGGCTTCCTGCTCCTCCTCATATTGTTCCCGGAGCAAGTCACAGTCACGACGAGCAGACTGCAAGGCGTGGGCCAGGGTGTTCTTGGCCTAAAAATTACCCATAATAAAATGTATTTATATTAGCTGTGACCAGCAGGTGACTCCATGACCTTGCACACTAAAAACATGGTCACGCAGCTTGGGCAGAAGACAAAGGGCCGGAGGTTTATAAGTGTTCAGGTAGCTATCTTCAGCTACAACTAACTCTTCTCAGATCTACCACTAGAAAAGACCAAGACTGATGCTCTCACCTTGGCATATGCTGTAGCTTTTCTTCCCTCGGGCTACAGAAGCAAAAGAAATCACATAGACCATGGTTTTAAAGTTAAAAAACATGCAAAAAAATAAACCAAAAGTGAAGCCACTTTTAACATGTCAGAGACCTCCTTAGCAAAGCACTTAAACACAGTGCTCACTGTACACATTCTGCCCAGTAATAATTTTATTGTGTTAGACTGTAGGCAACAATACTTACAAACTTCCAAAAGTGTTTTTTAAATTAACTGATATATTTTGAAGCCTTAGCATGTGTTCAGTAGTTAGCACTACCTTGGTCTCTTCCTCTAGCTGCCTTTTAAGTTCTTCTATTTGCTGTGTAATTGCCTGCTTGCTTCTGGACAATTGCAATGTTATAGTTTCTTTCTCTTTGAGTTGATGGCTTAGTTCACCTGTGACAAGAGAAGACAGGTTTCCAGTACTGTCCAGATTAAGCATCCTGAAAACATTCATATATAAATAATAACCAGTAACAGACAAGTGGAATCACATGTTGTTTATCTCATCAGTTGTTACCTTTGTGTATGTACTCTTACCATTCTTATTTTACTATTCTCATTGCATATTTTTTTTTACCATGTCACCTTTACTCTTAAGACTAATGCAGGGTTTAGTAATGAAATTATGAGACAGATATCTCCTCCAACACTTATCTATTCTATCTCCTTCAACATTACTCCTATTCCGCTTTAATCATAAGTTTTATTGATCATTCAGACTTCCACATACACATACTTAACCCACAATTCTCTCAGCTTTAACTACTTAAGTGCATAAGCACTTTGTTTCTCTAGTTTCAAACCTTCCTTTCTCTTTCTTTTCTTGTTTGTTATCCCTTCTAAATGTTTTCTATACTGACATCCTTTTTTAAAAGAACATTAGGGAAATTGGCAATCCTGTCTCTAGGTCTAGATGCTTCTCTTCAAGTTATATCACTCTTTCTAGCTTATTCTGTGTTTTCTTCCCATTCCGTTTTACTGTATCTTCTACTAAACACTTTAATACTTTCCACTGCTTTGCACAGGTTTAGTAATTTCTTCTGCTTTCCTACCTCTGTTATCAATGTTTACTTGACCTCTCCTTTCTCTATTCTTCCGCTCTGGAAACTTCCTCCTCTCTGCTGCTCATGTGCTGGGTTACTGTAAGACTCTGGTCCTGCTTGGCCCGCATAAGGAACTTTCCCCTTTTTCCCTTTTCTTCCTTTTCTCCTAAACCCACTTCATAATACTTAGTAATATCCCTACTGATTCCAGGTAGGTTTCCCTACTTTTTTCCACACAGGCATTTGCAATATATAGTGCGGTGCGTTTGGGCACCCAGTGTTACAAGGAACCTTTGTTCTGGAACCATTGCTGCTGCCAGAGGACCAGAGCTACTTGTGCTCCATCAGGAGTGGATGACTGGCACATGGTATTTTGTCCTCCTCATATCTGAGTGATACCCCATTGTCTCCCAACTTGCGGATTAACGTTAGTGCTGCCAATGCCATTTTTGCCTTACCTATCTGTTGGGCAATTTGACTTAAGGCAATCATCAAGGAGGCCATACAATGATCCCTTGGTGCGTGATGTTTAACCTGGCTAAAAGCTGGTGTAGCACAAAGGCTAATCAGTTTACCTATTTCATTCCTACTTTATTAAATGTTTGAAGCAGGTTCTAAAAGTCCAACCCACAACTGTACTTCCTTTCAGTGGCCCAAGATCTGCAGCTATCTGTTTTACATCCTCTGGTGTCATTTCTTTTAATGCAACAAGATTAGTTTGATCTGCAGTACCTCTCTGTTGTGGGATGGTGGTAGTAGTGACTGTATGTGCTGCTATTACCACCTCCTCTTCTTTTTTCCATTCATATGTATTATCCCAATAAGTGTTTTCTCCTGACTCCCATTCTAATTCTCCATCAGTTCCTGCAGATCAGTAGCACTTTTTCATTTTTGCATCCCAATCTGCTGGTGTTTGCCAGTGGACTTGGGCTGATTTGGCAGGTCTTGGTGTTCTGAGTTTGGCAGGTCTTGTGGATCCATCAGGACCACTAGCCTCCAAAGATTACCAGATTTTGGGAGACTTTCATATGCTATGCCCTCTTTGGTTGCTGTGTCCTTGTAACTATATCTCCATCCACATACAGATGTGCCTATAGAGCTCATTCACATAAATTCATATAAATTCACATTAAAAGGGTTTTCATGGTATGTGTAGCCCTATAGTTCAGCTGCTAGAACAGTATATGTCAGCACTCCCATATCTGCTATTGTGTAAAATCCCTAAAATTCAGAAGGTTAGTTTAAGCCAATTCAGTGTCATTTTATTTTGAGATGTCTGACCTTGCAGTCAACCAGACCAAGGAGCATTCACACTCATCACTCACACTGTTCCAAGAAGTCTGCATGGGAGCAGTAACAAGCTTCATGAGGGTAGCACACACATAGATACTGTACACACAGTGAACATGTGCATTCTTGGAGGAGAAAGTGCAGTTCTAACAGGCTGCTCAAATCATTTGGGACTGTTCCAAATTCCTAGTCCCCCTGCACGGAATCAGCGAGCTATGTCACACCATTCTTGGAATTATTTATTTAAAAAAATAATGCTTGCAATTGGCATATGAACTTTAAAGAGTCACTCATGAACTCATTTCCTTTGATTTATTTCTAACATTATCTGTGCCTGTACCAATGAGTCTGGAAGTAGAATAGCACTTTGGGAACAATTAGGTCTCACTCATGGTATGCGTTAGAGGGTCTCTCTGCTACTGAAGGGAAAAAATATCCCCTCAGCAGATCTTTGTGCCTTCCTTACCAGACTCTGTCTGGAGCTGGGTTTTTTGTATCACCATCTCATTCATATTTCTCTGGTTTTCCTCAAATTTGGCTTTCATGTCTCTCATCTGGTCTTCCAGGGTGCGGTACTTTTTTTCCAGATTAGCCTGAAAGAGAGTAAGAAAGTGGAATCCGTGTATGTGTGTTTGTATTGCATTAAATTCCCACCAGACAGAAATATTGCCAATTCAAGTATTTCACTTATAAAGAAACACCTTGGACTTAGTAATGGCCTCTGTACTACTGGCCAAGTCGTCAATCTCCATCTTCAGCTCACTCTTCTCCTTCTCCAGCTTCTGCTTCACTCGTTGCAGGTTGTCGATCTGCTCCCCAAGCTCAGCTGTGCTGTCCGCATGCTTCTTCCGCAGGGCGGCAGCCGTGGCTTCATGCTGCAGAGTGGCCTCTTCGAGGTCGCGACGCATCTTCTGAAATTCTGCCTCACGCTTCTTGTTAAGTTCGGTTTGACTGGTGGTACCTCCTCCAGCCTCTTCAAGTCTTTCACTGATTTCCTCAAGTTCATTAGCCAGCTTATCACAATGCTTCTCTGCTTTTGCCCGCATCGCTTTCTCACTAATGGTCTCCTCTTCCAGCTCTGCAACACGGGCCTATATAATGAGGAAACAGCACATCAGGAATTAATCAGGGAACAGATAATTCAATGCTTAGGTTAACGCATAATTGTCATAATAGAATACCAAGCCCATTGTTTTGGAGACTATAAACAAAACAAAGTCCCTTTGAATGTTACTGTTTTGCCATTGTAGGCAAAGGCTTACCAACAGGAAAAGACCTATGGATCAACTCATACTAACTTTAGAAACAGCTTTCTGTTGTGGAGAAAATTATTACAAATGTATCGAGGTAATTACTGTGACTCGGTCAGAGATTTTATCAGTGACCAACTGTGGACAAGCATTATTCATGCTACTACAGTTTAAACAAGCAAACAATAATGATGAAGTAGTTACATAAAGTCTCTTGCCTGCCATTCTCTGATCTTGTTCTGCAATTGAATAACTGAATTCTGCTGTTCCTCACTTTTATTTTGCATCCGGTTAAATTCAAAGTCTTTCCTGTGAAGGAAATGTTCTTTTAATGAAAAGAAAATATATCCCGTTAAATAACAAATTTGTCACTAATTTTTTTTTCTCATACTTCCTTAATTTTTCATCTAAGTGTTGTTTATCATTCTCCAGATCCACTATGGTTTCCTGAGCAAGTTTCAAGTCTCCCTCAAGCTGTCTCTTTGCTCGTTCAAGATCCATACAAACTTTTCTTTCCTGTTCTAAAGATCCTTCAACCTGTAACATAAACATATTTAAAGATGACTGATGGAACATCTGAAGAATCTGCCCCTTCTCCTTGTGTTGAACATGCTCACATGGTTCACTTGTTGCTCCAGCTTGATCCTGACTTTGGTGAGGGTATTAACTTTGTCCTCCTCAATTTGCAGGTCATCCAGTGCCTGCTGGTGGGCTTCTTGCAGGGCCTTCTTCCCCTTGCCTAACTTCACAATAGTCTCATCCAGACCTGTCATTTCTTCAGTTAGATTTTTAATCTATTGTAAGGCAAAATACTTGAAGGTGACTAATAATTTTGGCTTTTATATAGGCTAGTGATCACACAAAGGCAATAAACTCGTTGCTAGACCTAATTAGTTGCATTATATAATCAAACTATACAATCTCTATGCTTACATATCAACCCTTCTGAAGACACAAAGCAATTCCAAACTTTCATTTTTACTCATTTTTGTATGCTTATGGGTTGGTTTTCCTGCACAGTAGAGGTGACTAAACACCAGGCCCGTAAATTTCCTTATACAATATCGTATCATTGTTCAAGTTGACTGCACCTTTACATCCTATATATAGACAGAACAACTATTACTAAACATGCAAATAGCAGAAATAAAAAGTACCTTGTTTTCTGTAGCATGCTTTTCCTTTTCAGCCTTGGCCAATGTTAACTCAAGATCGTCAATATCTTTCTTCAGCTCTGAACATTCATCCTCCAGTTTCCTCTTTCTGGCTGCCAGATCAGCATTTATCTCCTCTTCATTCTCCCATTTTTCCATTACCTCCTTTATTCTTGCTTCCAGCTGGAATTTTGCTTTGATCAGCTGGTCACATCTTTCTTCAGCATCAGCCAAATTTTCATTTTCCTTTTTATAGAAAACAGAAATGTGTTTCATTGTCACATGTTGAAACTGACACTTGCAAAAATCACCTGCTCATTATGCAATTGGAACACGAAATAACAGAATTTCCATTCAGCCCTTTCCTGAACACTCAGACAAAGCTGATGTAATCTGAGGAGCCAAAAATGGTTCTAAATTACGTACAGTCTGTACTTGCAGCTGCAGGTCATTTTTCTCTTGCACCAAAGTCACCATTTTTTCTTCCAGTTCTTTCCTCTTGGTTTCTGATTTAGCCAGTTCTTCTTTCATTCTCTCAAACTCTTCCTTCATTATGGCCATTTCTTTCTCAGTTTCCACACTTTTTAAGAGGGGTTTTATCTTGAAGTACAACTTCATCCAGGACCAGTGCTTGACATTCATGAATGCACGGATGTTGTACTGGATGCAGAAAATGGATTCCCTGAAATCAAAACGATCCATCAGTACTGTGAAAAAAGCACATCTTTGAGAAATCAGACCTTGCAGAAGACACAACCTTCGGTCTAACATTCTTTTCAATTCAAGTCTCCTGAGGTATCCCCTGCATAAAGCCTGTGTCTGCCTGATGAGTTGTCCTAAGCAATGATCTCGCATCTCTTCCAGGACACCTAGTAAACCTGCCTTGAAGAACACCTGAAATCAAAGAACAGAGATCAGTCATTGCTGGGCTTACATTTTAATGCAATAAATGATTTCTCGTGTGGAAAAACTAAAAGTTTACCTTAGTGTGTCCAAATTTGTACTGAGTATGATCTATCTCAATGGAAGACAGCAACTTTTCACACGCCTTCTTGTTATCAATAAACTGTCCTTCTGGAATGACACCAGCATTCAGAAGATGGTATCTGACAATATAAAGGAAAAAAGCTTATGGGTATCATTTTAGTGCACAGGATGCTACAAGAACAGCTGTCACTCTGAAGATACAGAGGAAGGCTGAGTCTGACTCACACCTCCAGACTTAAATAGCAAACCAGTAAGAAGCAGGTCAGTTCAGTAGGTTCCCAGCATGTGTTACATCCCTCACTGAGGCTGAGGGCATGGACAGTGTGTTCTCTGGATCCGAGAGACTCTGCTCATCTGTGTCATAGTCACTTACATTAATCTAGGGGGCCAGCTCACTGGCTTAGCTGCACATTCAAAAAATTAATGGATTTTAAGAATTGGGAGACTGCTGCAATTATCTAGTCTGACCTCCTGTATAACACAGGCACGCAGTCTTCCCAGTGCCTTGCTCACCCAGCCCCCATCTTGTGATTAATCTAGTACATATTTTTTAAAAAGAAAAAAATACAATTTTATCTGAAGCCTTCAAACCTTGAGAGTATCCCAGATAAGCTATTCACCCTCACTGTAGGAAAGGTATACTTCACTTCTACTTTGACAACATCCTTTTTCAGGTCCCACCCTTGGACTCTTGCTTTGACTCTGTCTTTTAGATAACAGGTTCCTGTATATTCAGAAATCTTTACACCTGTAGGTTCTCTACACCACAAACAAATAATCTGTTAACATACAGTTTCATGAATTAAACAGTTTGATTTAAATCTCTCACTGCACTTGAGTTCACATTTATCCTGTAGCTCTTTTCTGAACCATATCCAGCTTCTTGCGTTCCTCCTGAAGTATATAAACCAGAATTAGACATAGTATCTACCAACAGACTTCCTAATCCTACACTGAGAGATTATTCTACCCCCTATTCTTTTCAGCATGCCTCTGTTTACCCATAGACAAATCTGCCCACCCACATCACTGCCTTGGGGAGTCTTCTTCAGTTAGTGTTCAAAATGCCACTTCTACCCTTTTCAATACCCCTGCTCTCCAGGATACCCTTTTCAGTGCTGTAAATGTGGTGTACTTTCTTCATTCTTAGAGATCTGACCCTATATTTGCCTTTGTTCAAATACAGCAAGCAGATGACCTAAATAGGTTGCCCTAAATCTAGCAAGCCTTTATAGATGTCTTATTTGCATGGCAGTTCCTGAGTTAAAATTGCTTGGTTTTGGTTGTTTGTTTTTTTTTTTTAAATCTATAAATTAATGTAGCTAAGGTGCTATAGAAATGTTAGCATGTAGAAATGTTAACCCTGTACAAAATGAGAGTCCCATGTGGAACTAATTTAGATGGCCTGCTGAAGTCTGTTTTGTTAATGTAGCTACATTTGCCAGTCAAGCTTATAATTTCATCAAAAAGGTGGTATCATGTTTGACACAATTTCATAGAATCATGGAAAAGAATAGTTTTGTTTGGAAGGGACCTTTAAAGGTCACCAGGTCCAACCCTCCTGCCACGGGGGGCGGGTTTCATTTCCTTTCAGTAAAACCATTCTAGTTAGAATTATTTAAACAACATTCTTCAAACTTACACTAGATAGTGGTTAAATACAGGATGTGGTATAGAACACCCTCCATATTTTTGCTGAAACATGCTTGTGTGAAATTTGGTAATTTAAGCAGAGAATACCCAAACATTCAGATGAACATGAATGAAGTGAAAATAGGTTTTGGCATACAGTATTCAGGAAGGCATTTGGGTGGGCACTGTCCACACAGATCCTGCTATTAGATATGTCTTCATACTTTCCATAGTTGTTAAATATTAAAACAGTCTTTTCCTAAAAACTGTATCATTGACTCTTCTCTCAAATGAATTGGGCTCGATGCAAACACAAGAATGTTATTAGAGACCTTTGTTTAAAATCCCCGTATAAAATCTTGTTAGGAAACCCTTTCCTGCAGATTCGAATGCCTTCCAGAACGCCATTACATCTCAGCTGGTGCAGAACAAGCTTGTGATCCATCAGGCCTATGACAGAGCAACATGGGGATATATTGATTTTTCTAGCATTGGTCAATTGGTCTTTCTGCCAATTTCTAATTTATGTCTTATGAATTACCTGGGGTCTTCGTTTCATTGGGAATGATACAACGCACAAAATGAGGATGAGTTGTTCGCAAGTTGGACATCAGCTTATTTAGATTTTCCTGTAAAAAAGAGATCATTTGCAATCTCTATGTTACTTCAAGACATAATGCAAATATTCTCATTATGATTTTACTCTGATGAAAAATAAAAATTCACAAGTTTTTCCTTACTCTCTTAATGAATATTCTACAATCCTGTATAGGCATCAGCAAAGTAAAGAGCTAATAACAGTGGATACAATTGATAAACTTTCCTCATGTCTTAAAATGAAAATGTGTCCTTAGTGGTTAGAAGCTAATCATGAGAGGTATTAAACAGGACGAGGATGGAAAGAAATGAACAATATTCCAGGATACCAATAGTGCTTTTCCTTGATCAAATGAACTGTTGATCAAATAAATGAATGGGTTGATTTGTTGTTTTTATTACTTAAATATATTAGTTATGTATATTTAAAAGAGAATTGAGCCACAAAATCAATGTTTGTCTATGACATCAGAAGTCATCTGCTCTGTAGGATAGCTTTTGTTAGCATTGCATTTCTTTAATCATCTCATGCAATAACGACATACTCTGAGTACGGCCCACGTCACAGCCAGGTGAATGCTGCACTCCTCATCCTGCCAGGAAGGGCTGAGCCTGTTCCTGGCCCCAGGATGTAGACATGTCACAGCAACATCAAGGGGCTGCAACATGTAACTTGTGTTGCCCACACTGACTGCAAGGCACTGGTTGCCACACAATGCCCTGTATTCAGAGAGACTCATCCTGGAAGAAGCCAATTACAACCACATAAGGGAAGGATGCTGTTAGCACCAAAGATCAAATCCAAGACAAGCCTTTGGGCTGCCTTGAAACTGTGCAACCTGATCAAAGCACATGACTTCCTTTCTCCACCATCATCCTAGAGAAAGGAGGAATGGTGAACTAGTGCAGATAAGTCTCACAGGACTGCCTTCTCAGCGTTTTCTGCAGCTGGCCCATGCTGTGCCAGAGAACAAACACACCTACCCGAAAGAGTACAGAGACAGTTTGGAAGGAAGAGCCCTTTTTCTTGGTTCCTTTCTTCTTAATACCATCACCTTCAGCTGGAAAATGAGACGACAGTCCAACTAAGGTACTGCTGTAGATCCTTTTGACAGCATTATAATTGTGCATCTAATACATAGAGCATGAATACTGACTCAGCACTGATTCAAGTCAGATGATAGCTACAGTTGGAAACACCACACAGGAGACATTGATCCTCCATTGATCTTACCTTCATCTATGGAAGCAAAGGTGGCATAAAGATTGCATAAAATTTTCATAGATGATTTCTGATACAGTCCCACAACAGTTTCATTCAAGGGGTCTTTGTTCTTCTCAAGCCAGCCAGTGATGTTGTAGTCCACCGTACCAGCATAGTGCACCAGGGAGAAGTGGGCCTCAACCTTGCCTCTGGCAGGCTTGGGCTTCTGGAAGTTGTTGGACTTGCCCAGATGCTGGTCATAGAGCTTGTTCTTGAAAGAGGTGTCAGTTGCCTTGGGGAACATGCACTCCTCTTCCAGGATGGAGAAGATGCCCATAGGCTGAATAGAAAAAAGGTGTTTTCAAATAAGATGAATTCAAGTTATAATAATATGGAGTGAAAGAAATGCTAAAATTAAAGTACGGGAGGTATTTTATAGAGAGTTAGCTTGAGAGGAGCAGGTAAGCAAGATTTTTTGTGAACAGCTGGCAAAATATTCAAAAGCACCAGACTTTCATAAATAGGGTTTTGAACTACCCAGACATTGGCTGGAAAACAAAGAAAGACA
Organism: Pelecanoides urinatrix; assembly: GCA_013400755.1. Classification (NCBI taxonomy): domain Eukaryota; kingdom Metazoa; phylum Chordata; class Aves; order Procellariiformes; family Procellariidae; genus Pelecanoides; species Pelecanoides urinatrix. The sequence goes on along the minus strand of VZTQ01010270.1, from coordinate 990,372 downwards.
AAAAAAAACTTGCAGTAACTTCTTGGAATACAGTAGTCACTTCCCCTTACCCAGAAGGAGCAAAAAGCAAGCAGACATGAGACTTTCTAACATTTGAATTTAACTGAGAGGAAAACCTGAGGAGGAACCAACATGCAAAGACAGAAGACAACTGGGGTAAATATGACAACGAAATGACAATTTATAATGATGTGGAAGAAAGAAGGACAGAACAGAGAAATAAAAGCAATGTCTTTTTAGAAGGCAGAATACATCTCCAGTCAGTGGATAATTAATCACAAGGGTTATGTTTAAAGGAAGGGAGGAGGTAAGGAGATCTGGAAGCTTCACAGAGAGAGTGTATTGAAGGCACTCAGTGCAAACACTCTCAAGAACCCCTTCCAGATATGATTTGTGTGATTGCACAAGCTGCATAAGAAACTCACCTTTTCTATAAGCTCAATGCAGGCAGCCAGGTCCATCCCAAAGTCAATGAATGTCCATTCAATTCCTTCCTTCTTATACTCCTCCTGCTCCAGCACAAACATGTGGTGGTTGAAGAACTGTTGTAGTTTCTCATTGGTGAAGTTGATGCACAGCTGCTCAAAGCTGTTGAACTAATATTTGAGTAAATATGTTAATATTGTTAAACTGACTCAAATCAATTTATTTTGTAGAGATGTCAAGACAAGGTCAGCCAGACTATCCCTGAAGGGCTTTGATAATAGCATAAAAGATATATCAAGGTGGTCCAGGCTTACAGAAAAGTTGTGCTGTGCAGCACACAGTTGATGTGGCCTGCATTGGCAATGTTTTTGGGTGACCCTAATGTCACTAAATACAGATTCTGTGGGGAGGGAGACAGCAGTTTCATGGCTATGCTTCTGCCATTTCTTTTCTCTTACAAAGTGGGTGATGGATCTACAAAAGCAGAAGCAGCTTCAGAGAGATTTGCCCTGTTCTTGAGGGCTGCACTGGGGTGAGGAGGAGGACAGGTCAAAAAAATCAAACAAAAGGAAAAAAGCTTTTAAAGACAGCCAGAAGTCTGAGAGTACTATGTAAAACCAAACCTCAAAAATCTCAAAGCCAGCAATGTCTAAGATCCCAATAAAGTGCTGTCTTGGCAGTTTAGTATCCAGTTGTTGGTTGATGCGCATCACCATCCACAAGAAGAGTTTTTCATAGACTGACTTGGAAATAGCATTTACCGCCTGGTGCACCTGCAGGTAGATGGTTCACACAGCTGTGTCAGGGCACTCCTAGTGCATCACCAGAACAAAATGCCCCTCCACCATGCACACATATTGTCAGCCCACAAAGTGCACTAATAGGCCTTAATGGTCCTGACCATCCTCAGCTGTGACCTACACCCACTCCTGTCTGTTAGGGAGAGGATGGTGCCTGCTGCTCCCTGACACTCACCTGATCCACTGTTTGGCCCTTCATGACATATTCATTTCCCACTTTCACCCGGGGATAACACAAAGCTTTCAGCAAGTCTGCTGAGTTCAGGCCCATCAGGTATGCTGCTTTGTCGGCCACTGTAAAACAAAAAAAAAGCTGAAAGACCTTCTTCTTTATGGAATGCATTGGAACCAGCCAGAGCTCACTCTGAAACCTGGCAAACTGGTTGGCTTTACCCAATCCACAAAGCTTGACCAATATTCTCATTTTCTTTTCAAAACAACTGTGTAGGGCTGGTCCTCATGATTGAGTGGCTACAGCAGCCCCAACAGGTGTGGTAAAACCAGTGATTGCATTGGTGATGGGACAACAGAGTGTTTTTCCCTTTGAGACACTTCTCCACAATGTCACCGAAGCAGAAGAAGTCTGGATGTGTTACCAGAAACTGGTGAACACTACAGTAATATGTTCCGGGCACAAGGTCCTTCAGCAGAGCCATCAGGAATAAAGTGGATGCAGAAAGTGACTCTACAGGAGGTGGTAAGTTGAAGGTTGAACCTTCTTTTTATCTTCATCAAGGAATAACTGCTTCTTTCCTGGAAGACTCCTTGCATTTCTAGTAAAAAATGGTATGAAAATAGTTGGAAATACATCTCTCCAAGCCATGAAGGTATTACCTTCTGTGCCATCTGGCTCTGCCTGCTCCTCATGTGGCTTCTGCTTGAACTTCATGTTCCCATAGTGCAGGATTGCCCCTGTCAGCTTGTAAATCCCCATTCTCTCATCGAGACTGAAGCCCAAAATGTCAATGGCTGCCTGTACACCAGATAGATCAGCTGATTGTAATGGTGGTGATGGTAAAAGTGATACTGTCTCTCCTTGCTAAATATACTCACATCTGTGGCAACAAGTTCCTCCTGGTCATCAATGCTGGCCACAGAAATCTCCCCTTGGCTGATGAAGGGGTAGTCAAACGCGTTGGTTGTGATGAGGAGCATCTCTGAAAGGCAAAAGAAGGAGTTAGAGCCAGATTCTGGCAGTGAAAATGGAACAATGGCTCAGCAAGGTTTCACAGGCTCTTTTTCCTTCTGTATCCTCAAACCCTTGGTTTTCTATTAAAAGACAAGAAAGACAGAGTAAAGGCATTCATCTGCCTTCCACTGGATGAGCAGAAAGTCCTGGACAGGTTCTCAGTCCTATCAGCTTAATATGCTGTGAACTGGGAGTTGAACATTCAGCACTGGCAGACAAGGAACAAGGGCCATCCAAAGAAACAGCTTTCAAGAAATATATTTTTAGGTAAGACTCGTACATGCTTATCCTCATACATGACTTACACTAAACCATCCTGAATGCCCCTTGCAACCACTGGGGTTGTGTGCTGGTGCACACAAGTAATACAAACATTTGGGTTTATCTCCATCTAATTGAGGTCAAAATTCACAACTCATTTTCAGTCCTGAATCCTATGGCAGAGTGAGAGCAGAAGTGAAGGTGTGCAGAGGTCCAGTGGGGTTGTGCAGTGTGCAGGAGAGGAAGCCCTCCATACATGGAAGATAAATCTGTCTGTGTCCCTGTACAGACACGCAGTCCCCTGGCACACGGCAGTCTCTCTGGGAAGGGAAGAGAGAGGTGGTTAACATCGGGAGGGCACATAGCGGGAGGATGGGGGTAGGAGCTCCACCTTGGGAAATGCTCTGTGGATAGTTGGGAGGGATGGGAGTGGAATGAGGATGAGTGCAGTAGTTGAGTGTGTGGCAAAAGGGTTTGGGACAGATGCGGGGCATGGGTAGGGTATGCCATGGCAATGGGAAGGGGGAAAAGGCTGGTGGGGCTGTACTGGAAATGGGGAAGAACTTTTGCCCATATGATAAAGAGTTCAGATAGATGGTTTGTAGATCAGGGTATCTGGCCATCCAGCACCCAGGGAATTTCTCACCTTTCTATTGTAGATTATTCACAGGATCTGGCCTACATAAGTTGGACTTTCCACACCAGCAAGAACAGCAAGGTGTAAGGCACAGTAAATTAGCCACCCCGCACCTCACCTGCACACAGTTTGCATTAGAACTTACCCAGGGAAGATAAATTGGAGGTGGAGTTACCCCTAGTGCAACACCGTTATACAGAGATAAAAGTGCTGTGTAGCTTTGGTAGCTCAGTCATTGTTGATGCTGGAATGCAGATGACATAAATAACCACATGATCAAAGTTTCAGTGCTTTGTACAGCCTGAGGCACCTGCCAAAAGGGAAAGCTGGGTGCTTGTGACACATGGTGCTAGGCCAGCAGGTGCCACCAGACCCTCCATCACTGAGCTGACATACTTAGGGAAAAGTTTCCTATATTGATTTTACTCTAAAATGTCACCAGGTGATGGCTGTCCTTACCAAGCAGTTCAGGCTTCTTATTGGAGAGGATCTGGTAGAAGATGTGGTAGCTTCTCTCAGCTTTCAGCTGGAAGGTGACTCTTGACTTTTCCAGCAAGTCTGTAATATGTATGCATATATAAATTTGTCAAGCTCTTCTTTACTTTATAGTAAAGCAGTAAGCCCACCTCATTTACTCACAGGTCTCAATGTCACCAGAGGCCAGTTTTCCAGAGGTACCAAAATGAATACGAATGAATTTACCCTGGTAAGAAGACAAAAGGTAGTGGTCAGTGCAGCATTCTCAGGGTAACATATCAGAGTGTTTTTCTCTCTTGAATCTCAGTGACAGCACTCCCAAATCAGTCTGAATTATCTTAGATATTCAAAGATAGATAAAGGGAACAGTTTGTTGCAGCCCATGCATCTATAAGCATGAAACAGCTGTAAACACACCGGCATCTGACAAACAACCAAGAAATTTGTCAGCGAGAACATTTCTCCCAGCCCAGTGGCTCCCAGTTGCAAGTAACAAGCAGGCAAACAGGATTAGAAATGCAGGAGGTCAGAGAGAAACATGACAACTCACAAAGCGTGAGGAGTTGTCATTTCTCACAGTCTTGGCATTCCCGAAGGCCTCCAGCAGCGGGTTAGCGCTGATGATTTGATCCTCGAGTGTACCCTGCGAGAATATTTGAATAATTATTGAAAAACACTGTGGGCTATGTGGTAGGAAAAAGTGACTATATTGTGGCTTGTCTGATTACATGTGCAACCACGTACCCTTCATTTCAGCTGTGCAGTGTTACTACAGCATCTTCTCGACTACAGTGCCAAGAACCAGCACTGTGTGTAAATGGTAAATAATTCACTTTTCTCTTATTCAGAATTTCTCCCATGGTCAGAGTTCTTGTCTCTCAGCCACAGGGACAGACTAGTCCATGTATAGAGACTGGAGCTTCTGATTCTTCCTGGACACCAATCCCCCATACCTGGTTTCAGTCCAGCTGAAGCTACACCTGGGCAGTGACAGTAGCAGTTCAAGTGGCTTGTATTTGTTGTGGTCCTAACTGCATGTCAGCCCCTGGTCTTACTGCCCTTTGAGAGAGTGGCTGAAGCTAATAAAAGATATTTTATATTTTGAGGTAAATGTTTGTCACCAGTGCTGTCCACAGCCACAAGTTGATAACATCCTAAACTGCCCCTCTGCCAAGCCTTTCTTCCTCACACCTTCATCCAGGACTCCTTCTTCTTGGCTAGGTCCCCACTGGCTGCAATTGTTGCAAAGTACTGGATGACACGCTTCGTGTTCACAGTCTTCCCTGCACCGGATTCTCCACTGTTGAAAGAAAAAACAGAGCGAAGAATTATCTGCCCACTTTTTGTTGGAGACAAAGTTCAAAGTGACAGATGTACTTACGTGATTAGGATGGACTGATTTTCATGATCTGTCAAAGGAAAAAATAATTGCAGTCAGAGAAGCTGTAGGGAAAAGTGCTGGTTGTCAGGTAACCCGTGACCTAGTGCCCATTGAAGGGAAAGAAACAAAATCTCTGCAAGCAAAACTGAAAAGATGCATGGTCTTTTTCTCCTCCTCTCTTCCCCTTCCAGTACTCCACTTTTTGTCTTCTCTCCTCCACCTTTGCTCCATCCTGCACTCTCCTCTCTATTACTATTTAATATGGGACAGGACTTGATTCAAACTAAAATAATGTATTTGGTGAAAATATTTCTTCCAGCTCTGTTCTGAACCTACCTGCTGTTGCTTGAAGCCACATGCTGGTATGCTGACTAGGGACTTCCCAGATAGTGTGACCTATCTAACTGCAACTGCCTTTTGCAGTGGTTCCTGTAATGGTGCTTAGCTTAGTACTTGGGCCAGAAATTATCTGTACTGCACAGATAACGTGCAGTACAACAGCGCATTTTTGAAGTGCCACTTCAAAAATAAAAAATCTATTTCAGGAGACAGGGAAAACTGTCTGGAGCTGGTTTTGCATCACCTAGGGATAAAATAGGCACATCTAATTCCACAGTACAATAGTTGGGAGCCCAAGCAGATAGTCTGCAACATGACACAGAACAAGGAATTGGGGTAGCACACTGTAAGAGATGGCAAAGGCAACTGAGCCCATGGCACATAAGAAATGGCACTTGGCAGAAGCAGTGTTTCTGACAGTTTTTTTCTATGAGTTTGGTCAAAATAGAATGCTCACCAGTCAGCATGAACTGATAGGCATTGTCAGAGATGGAGAAGATGTGTGGAGGGGCCTCCTGGCGCTTCTTGCCTCGGTAGGCCAACACCACCTCCGGGTTGTACACCGGCAGCCACTTGTAGGGGTTGATAGTGACACAGAAGAGACCCGAGTAGGTCTGCAGGAAAAAAACAGAACACAAGAGTCACTGAAGTCCATCTCCTGGCAGCTGGGTTTTCTCCTATGCCATGACAGGGAAGTTACATAGATCATCCAGGAGCTGTAGCGGTCCTTGAGGTTGTAGAGGACAGCAGGTTCATGCAGGTGGGTCAACATGGCCACATCCTCAATTCTGTCAAACTTAGGTGGGTTCATGGCATATACATCATCAGGTTTGACAGCAACCATCTATAATTTAGAAAGAGAGAGTTAACCTTGATTCAGCAACTCTTGATGCTCCTTCCATGTGTACACAGAGACACAAACACAGAGAAGTAATAACATCTGTAAGGCTGCTCTAATTCAGATTTTTCTTTCTGTTTAACTGTGCAAAACAAGATATAGCTATTACAAGGCAGACACTGCTGCCAGCTGGGAACTCTACAACACTGGAAAATTTACAGGATGTAAATTTACTGTCCTGGAATTGCTACAACCACTCAGACAGGATTTGTGCTGGACCAGATCTTTCTACACGTTATTGCTGCTTATGAACTTCAGGTCGCTGCCGCTCATGGCTGTAATAGCCAGGGGCAAAACTGCTGGCCAGTTTACCTTTCAGCCTCCCAGATTCACCCTGCACAGTGCCAGAGAGACAGGACGCTATCAGCACAAAATTCATCAACAGCAAATCCTTCCTTGGAACAGATTTGTTCCACTCCTGCCTGTTGCCATTCCTAAATAAACAAAGGCTCTAGCCCTACCAAATAGCACCGTCTACCGGCTCACATTGTGGGTGACCATCCTGTCACACAGCCAGAGCCTGTGGATATGTTGGGGGGGCCGGGGGTATGGGCAGATGTGCAGCAAAGCAGAGGTACACAGATGGCTTATCTCGGCCACACTGAACCATGAAGGAGCTTGAAAATCCTGTTGTCATTTCTCCAGATGGCTTTTCCCATTGCTTTTCCCATTGCTTTTATGCTGCAATTGCTGCTCCCATGGACTGGTCCAAGCTGACTAGTCCAATCCAAGGAGAAAATAGTGTTACTGCAATCATATTTGATTCAGAAAGATTGAACACCATTTCCAAGCTCAGGTCCTGACTAGTGGAATGATCTTGGGCTTCTTTTGAGAAAGCAAGAACTACAGGCACAGTTTTCAAAAGCAGCTTTGTGATACGTGTCCCTAAATACCTTTCTAAAGCATTCAAACACTTGAGCAATTAGAATTCATGGAAAGTCTCCGTATAGAACAAGACATCAAGCATTAACTGCTACTCACAGGACATACCTGGGAGTCACTATAGAGGCTTCTAACATAATGTCAGTTCAGTGCTCAGAAGAGGGCAGGAAGCTTTAAAATATTAGGATTTATTAGAAAAGAAAGGGAAAAAAGAAGACAGTGTTATGTAGGATGTGTCTGTCACTTCATTCACACCTTCATTACTGATCATACCTCTTAGAAAGGATATAGTTGTACTACAAATGATCCGGAAAAGAGAAACAAAGATGGTCACAGGTATAAAACAGCTTTTCTACGAGGAGAGCATAACTTGATTGGGATTTGGGAGTGAAAAGGAGAGAGTTTTGAAGTCTGCAAAGTCAGGAATAGCAGAGAGAACCATGGCCATAGCAAGGAAGAATAATTCACTTTTTCTCCTTGTGAAAAAAATAAACTGAAATTACCAGGCTGCATATTGCAGAGAAAAGGAAGCACTTTACACATACTCCAATTTTAAACTCTGGAAATCTTTCCTACAGGGCACTACAGAGGCAAAAAGCTCAAATGGATATAAAAAAGCCAGTCCCCAGGAAAGCAGATCTTTGCACACAGTGGCCTGCTGCAGCCTCTGCTCAGTCACATAATTGCTGGAGGCTGGGGGTGAACCAGTGGATGACTGCTTTATTCTTTATTTGCTTTCTTAAAAATCTTCTAGTACCTACTGCCAAGATGTTGGTTGAGGTGGTTCTTTGGGTTGCTGCAGCTGTTCTTACAAAAGTTATCAGGACACGAGCTGCTAAGACATTTCAACATTTTTGCAAGATTAACAGCTCGGAGGCTCCTCTGGGAAACTGTCTGCAGCCAGTGACACTGATAATAATTTCACATGCAAAGGGGACTTTCAAAGTAGCTGCCTGCTCTGCTACCAGTAAAGGAAGGAATTTATCAGTGAATATGACAGTGTTAGATGAGAAAGGGTTAAAGCAGCGTTTGAGGAATGCTAAGACTGGCAAGGGTACAACCCAACCTGTTACAGAGAATTGCCTGATCTTTAAAGCATAAACCAAGAATAATTATCCAATGGATACCTTCATCCCAGCATCCAGAGCAATACTTTCCTCTGCAGGCTCTGCTGGTCCCAGTCAGAGCAGGGCAGGGTAGATTTCTTGCCTGAGCTAGTCTAGTGCTTTCTGTGTTCCTTGCCCTCCCCAGCAGACATCCTAGGGCCCTCAGCAGGGCAGGGAGGAGGGCCAGGAGGAATGCACTTACTCTGCCATCCTCTGTCTCAACAGTTATCTTCCCATCCTGTGCAGCCTTGATCTTCCCTTTGGTGTACTCCATCTCAGGGTCAGCCACAAAGCAGTAGGTCGTGGCGTCAAATGGCTGGTTCTGGGCTTCTATTCTCTCCTTCTCTGATTTGCGCAGGTACGGTGCAGCCTCACCAAAAACCTCCATGCCAGCGTCTCTGCTCATGGCTGAAGCTGAAAGACAGACCCTGCTGTGGTGATCCCCTGTGCGGTCCTTAGAGTTGAGCAGAGTGGAGCTGAATGTCCACCAGCCCTCCCAAGCTGGCTGCTCTGAAAGCACCCTTCCCACCTCTCGGATGCGTGCCGCAAGGTCTTGAGGGAGATATTTGCCTTTCAAAGCTGGAATGTACAAAAGCAATGAAGAGCTGCCACCCTTCATGGCCCCAAGGAAAGGGGATCCATGCCTGAAGGAGCAGGAGGGCTTCCTGGGGAAGTGCGGCAAAGGGGAGGGATCTCTGAAGGATTCATGTAGTCCTTAGTAAGACTGAAGCCCTGAAGCCTGTTTTTCTTCCAGTTCTCCATTTATGATTTCTCCCACTCCCTTTTAACATGCCAGTCCAGGCAAGCTATTAGTTTTCATGCCTTAAATTCTCACCTTAATAATCAGTCAACAGAAAGAAGGAAGGAACAGGCTGACACCTCTGATCTCCAAAAGAGAAAGAGTGAAAGGTCAGACTCCAGTTAAGCTTCAGCTTCTCTGAAGGCCCAATACCTCTCACTTACTTACCGTGAGCAACCACTCCAGTTGAGGACCAGCAAAGTAAACCGCAGATACCAGTCTTTCCCTACCCAAGGAATGGCCCAGTGGGGAATCTACAGCAGATTTTCCACCACAGTGCTACAGCCTTGTGAAGCTCCAAGCACAGTGAACAGCACCCGTGGCAGGAGCCACCCATCCCTCTATGGGTCAGTCACAGCATGGCCACGAGCATGGCCAGGGGATCAGAAGCCACCAACAAGGGCTTTCTCCCTGACAGCTTTTATAGGCTCAGCCCCTTCCCTTAGCTCAGCCCCCTTCCCTATATTTGGAAGGAAGGGATCAACGCTCCTGCCTGCTCACCAATTCATGTTCGTTTTCTGCCATATACAGTATGTAAAGAAAGGAGCCACTCTTTTTTCCAATTTTAGTAACTCCAGGACCTAACTGTGGTTTGTAGACTGTTGTGAGAATTTCCTCTACTGGGAACATGCTCGCCAGCCAGCTACGACCACGGCCGGCACTTCATTCATACCTGCTCTCACCTCTAGGTCAAAGAAATAATAGTCCAGAAGGGACCTGCCCCACTGCTCCTGCTCACGGGATGCCTGTGCAGAGTTGCACAGTGGCAAGGGAACGTAAAGCAGCTACCTGTGGGGTGGAGGGCAAGGCCACGGGAAGGGAAAAAGGTGATGAGGATTCATGTAAGATCAGTTATGGCAATTCTTGTGGCTTCCCATCACTGCATAGGTGAGGGAGGACGGGAGGAGAGGCCATGGCTGAAGTATTATGAGACAAACCATGGCAAAACAGAGGCTAATCAGAAAGAACGACACCCAAATCTAGCCAGGGATGGATGTTTCATGAATGCCAAAGCCTGAATATGCTACAGAAATTTAGCTTCAAATACCGCTTTGGCTGCCTGGGACATTTACCCTTGCTGCCAAAAGGAGCTTCAGAAGCCATGTCACACTGTGCTTTCAGGTTCTTAGACACAGCTGATTGCAATTCCCAGGCGAGAAGGATATTGGTAAGGGGACATAGTAGCCACTGAAATGCTGGGCACTAGCCACCTTCGTCTGCCAGATAGGACAGTGCAGCTCTGCTCAATCCTGAGCACTTGTGACCCAGAGCACCACTTTCATGTGAATCCCTGGGGCTGTAGGCTCAGCCATGCCTGGGGAAAGGCAGAGCTGTGTCTGAGAAGAAGCAGGCTGTGCAAGGATACACTGCATCTATGCAACTCTTGCTTGTGCAGCACAGACCGAGGACTGGTAGCAAGGCACGGCCAGCATAGGCTCAGACACCCCTCTCCCTTCCCCAGAGCAGGGCTGTGCCACAGGCTTCCAGGACCACCCTGCCAAACCATCACCAAATCCTTTTTAGCCTACGTGTGTGCCCTGAATTAGTGAAATTCTCCAGCTCTGCGCAAGAGGTTGGGGATCAGGCAGGACCCAGAGCTGAGCTCTCCCATTTCAGGGTGAAGCACCATGACCAGCAGGCAGCACAGCCAGGCTTCTGCTGGGTTTCTCTCTGGCCCAACAACCTGTGTTCTCGGTTTTCAACGAGATAAAAACCTCACCGAATCTTGCAAAACCCTTGCAAAGCTGACTCATAAACTCTTGCAAAAGGGGTATGAATCCCCTTTGGGCCAGGGTGGGCTTTGAATGGAGGTCTTTGAGTCCCAAATGGTCTCTTTGGTTGGTACAGAGAAGACCAGCAATGGCTGCAAATTGAGCTCACCTGGCAGAGCAGGTGAGGACAGCAGTTGGCAGGAACGATGGGAGCCTTTATGCCTGCGTGGATAGAGGTAGCTCCTGGTGCATGAGCGGAAGGGTCTCCTCCGCTCCAAGTCATCCTGCCTGCTTTGATTATCTTCTGTCACTGTTCAGTATCACCCGTTCACCCTCCGCACTGCATGGGCACTCATCCAAGGCTGCAGCACCAGCCTTCCCTCACCTACAGGTGAATGAATCCTACAGGACTTGCGTGAAGCCAGAAGCCTACCCCAAATAGCTCCTGCCACCACCCAAAGCACCACTCCCAGCTGGAGCACCCCGGGGCACCTGCTTCTGCAGCATGGGGGACGTCATCTCATCTTTCAGACACAGGGGCTGGCCCTACTTGTGTTTGCCTGAGGAAAGCTGACCCCGTGGTATTGCAGGAGTGTCATTGTCACTAGCGTTTTGTCAAACATGTTCCCTGTTGCCCTTAATTTCATTTAAGGTCACTAAAAATGGACACCACAGCCACATATCTCATGAACCATGAATTCCTAGAATCCCCCTAAGCCTGGAGGATGAGGGAAAGCTTTTTTTAGCAAGCATCCCCTGTGATCAGCCCTTTGAACTCAGCACAGTGGATGTACTGAGTGTCTGCAAAAAGCTGAGACGCACGAGACCAACTATCAGTTTGGGGCTTTGCCCTGATACTGATTGTCAGTGTGATTCAGACAGGACCTTTCCTGCCCAGGCATGCCCAAAAGCAAGGGGCTGGACCCTACTTTGAGCTGTAGGATCAAAGCAAAGAGCAAACGCAGGCAGCGAGAGCCACTCTCCCTGTTTTCTCTTGCTGGTTCAGACGCCCAGTTGGGAGCAGAGTGCAAGAAAAAAATTAGCAACAAGCAATGACCCACAGGTAGCCCTTGCTGCCAACTAGTCACAGGCATCTGCTGAGCACTGCACCAAGAACAATCTGGACTGTTTAAAACCATTTGCATGCAGCCATTGTCTCAAATGCTCTAAATCAGGGCCATCCAGTATATTCAGAAGCTGTCGTATCATTTCATGTTCTCCCCAGCCCAGCAAGGGGGTTAGTAGCTAAAAAAATACACATTAATAACTTTCAGATCTCTAAGTAATTCTGATCCGTGAACTGTACAATCAACTACAACAGACATTGCTATTAGATGCCTGCTATTTGAAAAGGCCCCATTTTTCATTATAACAGTCACACTCTTATTTCTAGCAGTTCTCCATCACTATATGAAAACATTTCTCAAGATAACGGTTGCTGTAAAATCTTATCAGAAGGTAAGATGGAGCAAGGGCTGAGATATAAAAATGTGCCTGTTACACTGCAAAGCAGGAATGCCAAGAGACTCGAGAAGTGCAGATCAATCTGCACATCTACATTTTTTTCTTTGGTCTTAAGGACATGCATTAGATTTTTCTGGCTCAAGCATTGTACAAAACTTTCTATGCTTGGACTTGTCTGTGCTTTGGAGCCTTTGAATGTTTGACAAGCTGTATGAATAGGGATGACAGAGCTTCATGCAAATAAAAATCACAAAGTGCCATGATAGATGTAAAACTTAAATCTCTTTTTATAAATTACAATGGGAGTTGAATGAGTGGGACACTGCAGATCTTTCAACCCAACCAAAGAAATTCCAAAATTTCAGCAAGGTGAAGAAAGATTACTGCTTTTATTCAATGTGTCTGGAGTTTTTCAGAGAGCAACTGCTTTAGAAATACTCTGTATTTCACTCTGGCTATTCTTCCCACTCTGCAGAGGAGATCACACATGAATGATTTGCCTCCTCTAATGGAAAGAGGCTGGGCCAGACTCAAAGCAGACTATGGACATCTGGGTGCCAGCTTCTGCGTACCAGATTTCAGGGTGAAATCCAGACTCCAGGGGCTTGACATGAAGCTCCTTGCACTGTGCAGGGGATCGATAAGCCCCTCAGAAGGACAATTCATAAACCCTGCTAAAAAAAGGGGATCTGCTTAGCCTGAGCTGAGTGATGATGCTGAGCACCCAGCCCTTCAGCATTGGTCCCAGAGCCTGTCGCTGCCCTTGGAGGGCTTGAGCGGAGCTCAGCCCCTCTGACCAGGCTGGCTCTGGTCGCTCCCAGCAGGACCAGCAGCCAGGAAACGGGAGACCCAAAATCAAACCTTTTCTTAGCCTGGGGATTTTCAGCTGATGTCTCTCACCTTCCCAGAAGAATCATAGAATCATAGAATCATCAAGGTTGGAAAAGACCTCTAAGATCATCAAGTCCAACCGTCAACCCAACACCACCATGCCCACTAAACCATGTCCCTAAGCACCTCANTTGGCCTCGGCCCAACGATCCAGCCTGTCCAGGTCCCTCTGCAGAGCCTTCCTGCCCTCCAGCAGATCAACACTCCCGCCCAGCTTGGTGTCATCTGCAAACTTACTGAGGGAGCACTCGATCCCCTCATCCAGATCGTTGATAAAGATATTGAACAACACTGGCCCCAAAAGAAGTGGAGACAGATGTTAAGAGTAAGTGTCAGAAGCAGGGGCAGCAGAAGGAAACCTGGCTGCAGCCTGGAGGCTCCAGGGCTCAGCTGGTAGACACCTTGCTCCCAGTATAATGTATGTTTTTTGGTCCTATTCCTGTAGAGAGATACTTCTTATTGCACTCCCAGGGCTGGAGCACATCTCAACTGTTTCGCCTAAATCCCAGGACTGTGCAGGATTAGTCTCCTACCCACAAAGTCATTACATATGACAGGCCACACACAAGTGCCACCGCTGCACTTGTGGAGGATCCCACTAGCCCTCAGGAAAACCCAAAGCTGCATGCGCAGGGGCTGAGTGGTCTGAGCACGAGAGGACGTGGGAGCCAAGGGTGTTACACAGTCTGGGTAACATTCATTCCCAACATTTTCTTAAAAAAGCAAAGGATGCTTATTTCTTGGCCTCACAAGAGCTGGATAGGGAAAAGCAGCCTTTTTGGTTTACTTGTTGAGCGCCTGGATCTCCTTTCTTAACTCAGAGCTCCGGACTCCATGCTCCTCTGGATTCAGTTCTACTGAGGCCACCCTGCCTCTCCCCCCCGACCACGCAGTCAGAGGCAGTGCCAGTAGATTGCTCCTGCGAACGGGCCAACTGCACATGGGGTTGGGACGAGGGGGCTGCTGCCTCACAACAGGGTACAAGATGGCCCCTTGTGAAGAAGCACTGACACCATCCCACCACAGCCAGCTCTGCCACAAGCTCTGCTGCTTGGTGTTTGGGCAGGCATGAAATGATGTCCCAGGAAAAGATGAGATTTAGGGTGTGTCCCAGGCCAACAATACCCTGCTTCAGCTTCTCACAGGCAAAGGACAGCGAAACACCTTCCTTTACCAACAAAACCTTCCTAGGGCACTGCAGAAAGGCCCCAGGGTACATAAGTAGGTGCACATCTACTTGCAACAGCCCTGGGGAAAAGCAGCTGCAATTATATCTGTTGCTCCATGCTGCCAACATCACTTGCAGACACAGAGCTGTCCTGAGGTGAAGGTCACAAGGGTGCTATCACAGTGAGCTGCATTGCCTTGCAAGGCTCTTTAGTCCTGGTGTTGCCAGGCAGCTTCTATTGCTGCCCGTCATTCAGATAAGGGCACTCATGGCTCAATATACCCCCACAAATTAAAGTGGATTTACTGGTTGGTGTCTATCTATTTTTGCACAAAGAATTTCGGGAGAATGAGGAGGTTTTGTAAGCTGTAGCTGAGTAAGTTCCCTGGCATGCTGAAGGAACCTACTTTATTAAACTAGTAATACACAGCTTAAAACGCGGCATGAGCTGGCTCTTGCACAGAGACAGATGCAATCATTCCTGCCCAGGTCTCCCCAGCACAGATCCTCACACTCCCAGTAACATGTACAGCTGATGCAGAGCTGCTAGAAGTCAGGGGCTAGATACTCCACGAGCAGCATAGCTTGCTTTAAAAAAAATCAGTTTCTGCTTGAACCAAGCCAAACCTTTTAAATTCTCTTCTAGGGGGGAAATAGTTAGCTTTTTGCTTTTCTCTTTAGGCCACCAAACCTAAGAGTAATCTAATAAAACTGACCTGCTTATCAGTTCACATCTAAAAGCAAGGACTATGGCCATTCCCCCCATAGCACAACGCAGAGTATCTGCTTCACTAAGTATACTCTCACTGCCTCAAGGCTGGGGAGCTCCTGAGCAGCCCCAGCACACACTGTCCTGGAGCTGCAGCTCCTGGGTCTATCCAGGTGAGCACTCTACAGCAGCAGCAGGGACTGGAAAGCCTTGGCTGCAACCGGCAACCTCAGTGCATCATGGCAGGTGTTCATAGCTCTGTTTGACTCCTCAGCAGTCCGCATGTCCCTTGTTTTACTTGACTGAAGATACATACTGGTTTGCAGCTGGGTGGTAAAGAGCTCAGCTCAATGCTCAACCTTCAGCTCCATCCTGTAGATCACCAAAGAGCACATGAGACCCCTCATTCATGCCACAGTCCTGGCTATGGGCTGATGGACGTGCATCTTTGTAACGCAGGGTCAGCGCTTGGATCACACAAGTCTGATGAAGTGAGAAAAGGCTCAGAAAGTGTAGGTATCTGCAAAGTTACTGGCGAAAGGGAGAAAGAGCTACAGTATCTCAAACTGCACATAGCCTTGACTCAAGACAGGGATGAGGAAGACTTGCTTTCTTCCTCAGGCTGCTAAGAGCTAACAAGCAGCAAGGATTAAATGGTTCTGGGTGGCTGCAGGAGGACGCTAGGTTTCAGCCAGCTTTCTTTAATGGCCAGGCATCTTTGCCACTGAAGCTCAGTGCCACCAGTTGCAGTTTCTGAAGGACTGCCACAACAACAGCCTCATTGTATCACGTCTTGCAGTGCTCTGTGGTGCAGGCCAACAATGCTGTTCAGTCTATCATTGCCAAAATGCCGCCAAGCAGGGCTGGCTGTGGCACTTCTATCAGCTCTAAGGAGCCTGAACCCCGAGTGCTTCAGAAGCCTGAGTCTCCATCAGCTGAACCCCAGCACAACACTGCTTACCCCAGGGGAGTGGGTCAGGGAAAAGCAACAGGGCTGGGAAGAGCCTGGAGGGATGC
The DNA here is from genome assembly GCA_013400755.1 of Pelecanoides urinatrix. Classification (NCBI taxonomy): domain Eukaryota; kingdom Metazoa; phylum Chordata; class Aves; order Procellariiformes; family Procellariidae; genus Pelecanoides; species Pelecanoides urinatrix. The sequence goes on along the minus strand of VZTQ01010270.1, from coordinate 974,216 downwards.
AGGGCATGTGGCAGCCACAATGGAGGACACACGAGCAGAGTGACAGCCACATGGCCAGGTGTCAGCTCAGGTGTACACCTTGGTCTTCCATGCACCCCACTGTTGCCCCCAAGTCTGTCCCATCCCTTGGCCTCATGCTAGCGTTTTTTAGTGCCCTCTGCACAATCTGCTCTAGCCTATACTTAAGCCTGCTGTGCCTGCAGTAACCTCCCTGCACCCCCAATACCCAGGAAGAGGGACCTGATACACAACAGCAGCTTCCAATCAAGGAGCCACTGCAACAAGCACAGAACAGCTGTCCTGAGCTCTGCAGCCCTCTTCCCTGTCCTCTTTCACTGTCATTGCAGCTTGCCCCTGAGTCAAGCTGGCTGTTTTGTACTTTGGAGTGGCTTGAGAGCACTCCTGAGGTTGTCTGAAAGAAGGTGCTGGTATAAATCTGTGCTGTGCGGAGCATGCCTGGTGACTGCTCAGCCAGCAACCCAGGAGCACCCCGCACGTCCCAGGCCAGCAAGCTCCTAGTCAAGAGACTCATCAACCGCTGGAAGCACAGGGCACCATCAGGAAGCATTTGCTGAATATAAGCAGTCAAGGAAGATGACTGATGTCTGTGGATCTGGAGCCTACCAGGACACTGTACCTTATTTCCAGACAGCAGAAACATCTATTTTTCCTCCTTTGTGTGAGTTACTCCATCAGATGGGGAGTTTGTTTGCAGGTAGCAGGTAAATCCAGCGCTGTGGGACATACCTGCCCTGGAATTGTCCTGGACAGTCCCTCCAGGGCACAGCAGACTGCTCTGGTTGGGGACAGTCACGAGTGATTAAAGACACTACCATCATTTAGATACATCACGGGACTGCAGCCAAAGCACTGTGTGAACACGTATGACCCAGGTAGTCCTCACAGCCCAAGCGCAAGGTAGGGGTTGAAGCAGGAGATCTGGCCCCATGCTGGAGCACAGCTCAAGCTCAATACAAGTAGAGAGCAGAGCTGCTCAGCAACACCTGGTCAAAACAAGCTTCTTTGAAATGAATGCTGAGGACCAGGCACTGACTGGATCACGTCCTCTCTGCTGCACTTGCCTGCTCTGGGCACAAGCTGGTTTCAGATCTGGGGAGCAGATAAATTCCCATATCATAGGCCATTTGATCCAGGTCAATTCTCCTTAAGATCAAAACTGGATTTAGACTGAGCCCTTTTGGCTATCACAGCAGGCACACGGCGTATTTTCACACTGGCAGTACACATGTGACAGAGTATGGAAAAATAAAACCCGATTTGGATTTTGCCCTGATGACTGTGGACTGATGCCCAGTCTGGCTCCCACATCCTCTCAAGAGACACCAGGCAAGATAAGGGTTTGCTTTCCTAATAGGTTTCTTTTTTAAGTGCAGAAGAAAAAATTTCAATGTGTTCAGAGCACATTTCTGGGCACATAAAAGAGAAGGTGACTGAGAACAGTCGGTGTGGATTTACTACGAGGTGAACTACATCTGACCATCCTGATCGCCTTTTATGATAAAATGACCAGATCCGTGGATATGGGGAGAGCAGCAGATGCTGCCCAACCTCAGCTCCCAAAGACATCTGCCACAATATTCTTGTGTCCAAGCTAAGGGTCTATGGTCTGGATGGGTGGGCAACTAGATGGGCAAAGAACCTGGCTGGGCAATAAGAGGATAGTTGTTAACAGGTCACATGCATGGGTCAGTCCTGAGAGTTTTCCTGTTTAACACCTTTATTGATGACCTGGCAGAGGCAACAACACACTGGCTTATAAAGTTTGCAGATGGCAACATAGTGGGGGGAGCAGCTGATACCCTCTAGGTCAGAGCTGCCATCCAAAGGGACCCAGACAGGCTGGAGGGATGCACTAACAGGAACCTTATGAAGTTCAACAGGACAAATGTGAAGTCCTGCACCTGGTATGGAAAACCTTGCAAAAACACATGCTGCGAACTGACTGGCCAGGGGGCAGTTTGGGAAGAAGAATCTGAGGTCAAGTTGGTCAGGGGCCTGGAGCCAGCCATCACATACAACACAAGGAGAGGCTGAAGGAACAGGGGTTGTTCAGCCTGGGAAGGAGAAGGCTTCAGGAGGACCTAAAAGCAGTCTTCCAATACCTGTGAGAAGGTTATCAAGAAGATGGATTCAGGCTCTTCACCCTGGTACACGGTAAAAGAACAAGAGTTAAAATGCTGATTGAAATGACAAGTTCAGACTGGATATAAAGAAAAACATTTGCTCTAGTGGGAAACTTTTCTGACCCATCTAGAGAGGTTGTGCAGCCTCCATCCTTGGAGTTTTTCAAGTCCTAGCTGTTTAAAACCTTGAGCAAACTGGTCTGACCCCATAGCTGCCCCTGCTTTGAGCAGGAGGTTGGACTACAGACCTCCTGAGGTTCCTTCCCATCTGAGTTATTCCATGATCTGGACTGCAAATGCAACATCAGGCTTTACAGACATTTAAAGCCACAGTCTGTGTACTCCTTCAGTCCCTGGCTCTGCCCATGCTGGTGGTGAGAACCTTCCTAAAACAACCAGCTTCACCCGTATGGCTTAAGTACCACTCATCATTTCAGCTCCTCCATGGGCTACATGCACAGCACACAAGGAATGCGTTGCCTTCCTTGGGTAGACAAATGGAGCCGTCTCTCATTCCTCAGACATCCTGTCACTAGTCCCCAGCCTGGGATGGCATCAGCTCTGCAGTCAGTATTACAGATGCCAGCTGCTCTGAAGAGATGCTATTTTCCACCAGTATTTTATGGGACAAGTAGGCTGGGACTGGGCATGGTGTGGGCACACAGAGCAATGCTCTGTGGATTGGCCTCTGCCAGGTTTGTACTCTATTGTCTGTCTGTCCACAGGGTATCCAGGGGTCCCCATTCGCGTGAGGTTACAGAGGTTCACCTTCACAGCACCAAACTCCAACAGATTTGGTTCTTAAGAGAAACCTGTATTCCGGTGAATTTTCCACAGGGGACACCCGCTTAGGGAGCCAGGCACCCCTTGGCCCCAGTCCAGCGCTCAGCATAGCCACAAGCAAGGAGCCCTGTTGTAAACTTTGCCCTGCCAGACCTGAGCTCCCTCTTTGTGGGCTGGGCACTGCACTCCGGGCTACACGGCATTTGGGTACAATCAGTACAGGGGGAGTTTGCTCTATTTCTAATACTGAAGAAATACTGGAGATCCACTGACAAAGGGACTCCAAGCTCCCCAGCATATTCTCTTTCCCCCACTACATATCCACCCCTTGAACAGCTCTGCCTCCTCCTGGTGAGCATTCAGCACAGCCCTTGGTCCTCCTAAACATGCAGGGAACAGAGCTGTGCTCCCTTCTGTCACCAAGGCAGGGTAGTGGAAGCCTAACAGTTGGGTAAACAACAGATTTTTTTTTTCTTAAACAAACAAAAAAACCCCTCACTTCTAAAGAAAGTTTTCCTCCTGGGAAAGGCTGAGGGAAAAGAGATGGGCAGGGTCAATTTGAGAGGCAGAAAGAAGCAGGACATCAGCTGTTCCCACTGCCAGGAGGCAAGGCGCAGGCTCATGCGCTGAGACGTGGCCCACAGGCCAGTCCCTCCATCCTAAATCCTTCTGTGCGCTTCCCACAGGCCTCCCAGTCTGCCACAAGCTTCCCGTGTCAGCTGGCTCTGCCTTTCAGGGCACATAAAAACAAGCTAAAGGACATGATACTTAAGCCAAAACACTTGGGAGAAGACAGAAATCTTACATGTGTCTCTGTAGCAGGAGTCGGCTGCAAATTAGCTTTAGGGAAATAAATGAAGATAAGGTGATCCTTGACACACTGCAGCCCACAGGCTTTGTACCCAGTTTGCAAAGCCTCAGGACAGAGGCTTGGCAGGCTTGCCTCATCCGAATTTCTACTGACTTCTACTTTGTTTTAACTTGGCTCAGCTGTAACACCAATTCTTTCTTCTGAGTAGGTGGTTCTGGCTAATTTATTTTAATTTTACTTACCCTTGCTTCATACAACCCTAGTTTTACACAGACTGTACTCTGTGCAGAATAAGGTATTTGTCACTAACATACTGATGCAATATAAAGAATTACAAGCCTGTTATGACAGCAGAAACCTTGAGAAGTGCAGACAAAGGATGCTGTGTAGAGAAGTGCAGCCACGGGATGATAAGAGAGGGGGCAGAGACTTGGTCCTGGAGACTCTACAGCCACAAACAACTCATGAATGGTCAAATAAAGAAGTACAGACCTGAAGGTGTCACCCATGAAAACCAGTTTTGTCCAGAGACATTTAACGTATGTAAAAATGCCAGAGAGATATAATGTGGAGTCACACAACGGAAAAAAGGGTATGATTTGTGGTATGACTGACTTCATTACAGAGCCAGTTTTTGTTGCACAGATATGAGGTGAGCTGTAGGTGTTTAACAGCAATTTATCATTATCCAAGAATCCTTCAGGAACAGGAGTCAATTTTCCACTATTTCTTTCCTGCTGCCAGTAACAACTGACCAGAACCTACTGAAGATCACTGTGCCAAGCAACCCATCTGGCTACTCCCTCTCATGTCATTTTTGCATGAGTTAAACCTACTCCCTTTAAACCACCTCCTGCTGTGTGCACACGCCCCTTCTATGCTTCCATTATATGCAAAACACCACCAGCACAGTGATTTAGGGGAAGACTCAAGGAAACTGCCATGCTTTTCACACACGCTCCCCTGTGAAAAATGGAGGGGCAATAAGAGACCCCGAACACAAAGGGAAGTCTCCATCCCACGAGCTGCACACCGGCAAGGCAGGGGGAAACCCCGCCTGGCACAATACGCAATCCTGGAATTTCGGTGACTGCTGCTGACGGAGATCCCACACACCTTCAGAAGAGACAGGTCCCCAGGCCAAGCCCTGTTCCTGGCAAATTCGAACCACTCCTTTACTTAGTGGTCAGTTAAGTAAAATGGGTTTTAAATAAATACACCCTCTCTCTCCCTTAGCCCCGCGATCAACCTGCTGCATTTTCTGCTTTGAAATATTGTCTCTTTCCCATTCCTTTTGGAAGACAGATATGGCTGAAAAACATGTATTATGAGTCTTTTCAGTGCCTACAGATTCAAATTACAGTATTAAAATTCATCTGTTCTCCACAGGGTATCTTAAGCACTTGGGAGTAATCAAGACAGGCACAAATAGACTTTAAAGAGGCAAAAAAGTATCCTCCCGGATCAGCTGCTCCATTTCTTAGTCACATTCCCACCAGGTCTTCTACATAAGTATTTTCATGAAACACAGAACAGAAACACAGAGAAGAATGGACTCTTTAATATAGAAGAAGCAGTGAGACAGGCAGGACAACTCCGCTTATCACCACCCCCAAGGAAAATATTCAGATTATTTCTGACTTGTTCAAAAAGGAAAAAAAAGTATTTCCCCAATGCAAGTAAGGTAAATAAGAACTTGGAGACATAGAGCACATGAGAGGGCATTAAAAAAAGTTGCACAGGCCTGCACTTATCCACACCATCTCCACTATCAGTACTCGCTGCTCGTTTCTGTTCGTTACCAGTTAATATGCAGTTAATATACCAGTTAACTAACTTGTCCACTACAGATTGACCCTATTGAATGGCCACAGCATTGGGTCACTGAGACCCATAAGGATATGGTATTTCGATATTCCTTTTATCACAAGAGCAGATAAATATAATTTATCACCTTCTATACCTTAATGCACTGTATTGCACAAGTCATCCTCAAAACAACTGCATCAGAAGTTCAAAAAGGAGGTGATTTTCCCTGGTAAAGATCACGATGAAAAAAGGAAACAGGCACACACTCACCTGGAGCAGGGCAGCTCGGAGCACTGAGTGAGTACAGTCTCAACAAGACAAATTTCATAGATACACAGAAGTGCCAGTTGGAAGGGAGCTCCAGAGGTCTCCAGCCCAGCTTCCCACAGGACTATCACCAGCAGGTCAAGCCATGGCCTGTCTTGTTTCAAAATGAACTGGTGCACAGCCACCCGGATAAAGAAATGCAGAGTTAGTGGATGCCAAAAGTCAGCTCTGTAAGGAAAGTTTTGAAAATAAATTACCTCCAGGATTGTGTGGAAAAACAAAAGGTGAGGAAAGGCTCTTTAGAAACAATGAGGACACTCGCAACCACTCCATGAAAATAAAATCATTGTTGCCAGGGTACCACTTATCAAAGATAGTAATATTATTGATAACACCTTGGATTTGGAACAGCCTCTAATTGGTAGAAGACTTAAAGTGTGAAATTTCCTTTGGAAACTACTCCTATTGCCTACTGCAATCAAGCCAGCTAGCACAAGGAGGAAAAAGAATTAACTTCCTTTTCAGTTGTTAATTCTACTAACACTTTTTAAAACTCCCACTGTACACTGATACAGAAAAATTCTTGCTGATCCTTTAAAACAGAAAAAAAACCTTCTTTAAACTATCTAGTATTTGGGGGGTGGGGAATGTATCTTGGAACTTCAGGAATCTCTATCAGACAGAGTGCAGAGCTTTATCAGAAGAGTGCAGTCTTAGACATACTCTACCACAATAACCTTCCCAATACCTTCAGGAGGTCACCATAGTATAGAGCAGCTGATGTGGACCTACACTACTTTATCATGTTTTATAACTGCTCTGGAACAGGTTAAGTTTACTGTTTTTCAGGATTTTGGAAAGATGGAAATTTACCATAGACATTGCACCTTCCCTCAGACAGAAACATTCTCTTCCAAGCTCCACACTCAGAAGAATGCCAGTGCTATCAGCAGGAACACTTGTGTTCAGTTTGAAACACTCTGGGACTTGCACCAAGAACTTTTCTATTTTGTCTCCTGTGGGCCATTATCTGGGGTTCAGCTACCTTAAAAAAGCACACTCAGCTTATGGTTTGCACTACTATAGATAAACACCACTACTTTCTAAAAAGATGAAACAGTGCAAGAATATGAAGCTTGACCAGTATCCAAAGTTCTGATGATATTCTAATCAAATCTAACTAAGGGAAAAAAAAAAAATGTATTGCTTACACAATGGAATCTTTATTTTCAAATGCTGCACTGCATAAAATTTATCTGATTGACAGCATGGACACAGATCCCCTTCATCCTCCCCACTTCACTATTCAGCATAGCACAATCAGGCTTACTATGCCTAAAATAATTTAAACCAGAAGAAAAATCTATTTGCAACCCATTAGTCATTTCCTTGTAAGTTAACAGCGTTCACCTGGAAAAATCACCATGAAAAAACCATTTCATTTCTGTATTCAAATGAAGAAACGATCAGGCACACTACGGGGCTGGTCCCATGCGTGGAAGCTGCTGATACTTTCAGTGCTCTTCACCTTCCTAACCTTGATAAAGAAGTACTCTTAAGGCTCTCCTGCTTATAATATTGTAACTGCCTCCCCCTGAAGGCAAAACAGTGCAGAAAAAAAGAGGGCAGCAGTCCTCTGAGAATGCCATGGCCTACATGGCTTTTTATCAAGTAATCATCCTCCTGCAGCGACTGTCCTTTGCTGATGTCTTGCCAAGAGATACGAATTAATTTTACCAGTGATATACATGTTCTTCCCAAGTGAAAAGTGTTTTCCATTTTTTGCTCCCAACAGTGTTTCAGAGAAGTCCCAAATTGCATTCTGTAGCCTAGATCTTGCTGCAAATAATATCCATGAAGAAGGCTCTATAGAAATAATGGTGTTTTGCAGAAGTATAGTTGCCTTTCTTATTTGGGAGAAAAGAGGCATGTGGTGACAAGATGTTACACTTGTATGCTTCTGCTTTAACTCCAATGCCCAATTACAGGTGATGTTCACATCAATCTCTGAAGACCTTATGTTTTAGGATCTGTATTTTCTCATGTGTGCAGCAATAGAAGAAGAAATCTCAGCGCTCCTCTTATTCTGGCCATAATAGTCCACGAAGTCACCATCTGGCCCGAGGAGGTACATTATTATTGTGTGATCCACCTGTAAGAGAGCACATCGTGGCTTCGTAAAAAAGATCACAGAATCACAGAATACCAGGTTGGAAGGGTCCTCAAGGATCATCTGGTCCAACCTTTCTTGGCAAAAGCATGGTCTAGACAAGATGGCCCAGCACCCTGTCCAGCCACATCTTAAAAGTGTCCAATGTTAGGGAATCCACCACTTCCCTGGAGAGATTATTTCAATGGCTGATTGTTCTCATTGTGAAAAATTTTCCTCTTGTGCCCCGTCAGAATCTCCCCAGGAGTAACTTGTATGCATTACCCCTCATCTTTTCCATGTGACTCCTTGGAAAAAGGGAGTCTCCATCTTCTGTGTAGGCACCCTTTAAATACTGGAACATCCTGCACATCTCTCAAAGTCAGCAGCAAGAGCATCCCATTCAGCCTTTGGTTCAGCTATCTGACCAGACTTCTCACCAAGAAGCTAAAGCAAGGTAAGGAAAACCTCAGTGCCACCTTGGTGACCTCTTCTTGTTTTACCCAAGAAAATAAATAGAGAAAACTAGTTGCATACTCAGAATGTGTGAAGGAATCCTTTAAGCAGACAAGTCTTCCCTAAGCTGCTGGGGAAGCACAGACCTTCCTGCAGCACAGACAAGGCTGGGGCAAACTTCGGGGCTAATGGTCTTTCCCCCTCATTTTTCCCAGTTTCCCTCGACTTCTCATGATGCTCCATGACCCCCACAAGGTATTCAAGCTCCTGCTGCTAATATGATGTAAATCCAATATAAACAGAGGTATTTCATTAAACCAAGTTCACTGTCAGTGCAATCACTGGGACCAAGAGCATCACTGGGATACAGGAGCTGCAGATAGAGGAACTGGTGCTAGATAGAGAGAACTCTGTGTGCTGGGAGGGGGCTCCCTCTACTGTCCGAATTGAAATAACCTTAAAAAAATGTTCAAAGGAACAATTACTTGAACGTTCGAGGTATTCCAATTTGATTTATATAAAAGTTAACTCCACCGTAAATTTATTTAAAATGCCACTGCAAGTACTGTCTGCATTTAACTGTGACAACATCTTTATAAGCAAAGACACGAAATACTGAAAATGGAGGCCATGAATCTGTGATTGCTCAAGTGACTACATCATCTCACTGCCACTGGAGAAAAAGAACTGAAATGTACTTATGCACTGAGAGTACAACTGTGTTTGAAATTAAGAAATCACCTAAACATTTCCAGTACCACAAGGTAAAAGGATGCATTCAACTTAATGGCAGTTCTGCCATTAAAAGAATGTTTCTCAAAATTTTATTGAAGCAGGTTTAATTCAAATATTTTACTCTAGTTTCAAATTTTCAAGATAAGATCACAAAATCAAGTTGTAGGAGACAATTTTTTAAGGAATCAGAATCACAATTTAGATCCTTCAGCTGAAAACTAGAAAAAAAAAAAAAATTGGGTAGCCTGCTCAGAGTTCCTTAACTCCCAGCCTATGGAACATTAAATACAGTCAGGATGGCATGCAGTTTGTGAGCAAAAGACCACTGTTTTTCAAGCTGTGCCTGAAGCCTGCACTGTTCCTACTGTATGCACATAATGTCATCATTTGAGTTTCAATGCAATCTTGTAAACCACAGAATAAACCAAGTAAATTGGATATTCTGGTATTGAGAATTATAAAATTGAGATTATTAAATCTAGTAATAGTCAAGTAATACCTGAAAAATTCAAACAGATGTTTAGAAATTATAATTTCTAAACGCTCATCTCAATGCTCTTTTCAAGTCAAAACAAGCAGCAAAGCTTAATTGGCTGTAGTGGACCTCTTCCCCTTCCCCACCTCCCAGCAGCCTATAGAGGAAACAGAACCCACTCCTGCACAAACATCAGTCTTAATCACCAACTGGCATGACAGATCCACGCAAGACATAATGAGGAAAAAAAAAAAGCCTTACTGGAAGAAATGACAGAATAGTAATTACCTGGATAAGTCTCAGGTAGGTACAAAACCAGCCTCAAGCTCTCCCTCCCAGGTCTGCAATTGCTGCTATCCTCCTTCCATTTTGTTTCAGAGACCTGTGTCCTCTGGCCTTCCTGCCCTGAACACATAGAGCTCAGAGCCTCTCAAAACCAAGAGCCTATGACAAATCCTGAAGAGATTGCTCCTTGGCACCATGTCTGGGGCTCCCAGGCTGCTCTCCTGCTCACAACTGACTGGCCTTTCTTCCTGACTGGCCTTTTTTCCCCTCTCCTGAGCAGGCATCCTTTCCCAATCCTGTTCCTATAACCTATTCTTGTATTTCTACCAGCCCTCTTTTGTAAATCTGATTTTAAGCAGTATTTTTTTTTCAGATTGATGCTAGATTGATTTAAATTGGTGTTGAGTTTCTCCAGTAAGCTTCTCTTCTCCACTCAAATACAGTATCTTAGACACAGACTTCTGTAGCTATTAAGTTGCCACTTTAAGCGAAAACAAGTTCTTGATCTCCCACTTCACACCCATTTTAGTAATGTAGAGCAGTGCACATCACCAGCGTGATTCAATCTTCTCTTTACTGAGATCATGTGCTGATCTTGATATTTCTTCTATGCACACTTTTTTTGTTCCACCTACCTTTTTTCCACATGGATAATTTATTTGCTGCAGTCAGGTGGTTTTAAAAAACAGATTAATAGACAATACTGGATTAGACCAAAACCAATCTGCCCCAGCATCCTACCTCAAATAGTGGCCAACAATGGTTGCTTTAATGAGAAGTATAAAACCAGCACCAAAAATATGCTATCTTCCTCTATTACCTCCCAGTTTCCAAACATTTTTAGCTCACAGGCCTCCTGAACTAAGCAAGATTTCTGTGCATTTCGTAATCCTCAACAGATTGTTTTTTCCAAAGACTAACAATGAGTCTCANTGAGTTGACGGTTGGACTTGATGATCTTGGAGATCTTTTCCAACCTTAGTGATTCTATGATTCTACCATTTGCATCTGCAGCAAGGGATTCCACTTCTCATGTGCCCATTGCAAGAAGAACTATCATCTTTCCTTTTGAACCTGTTTTTGATTTTCTCTGATGCCTTTAGTTCTTGTAACGAAGAAAAAAAAATGAAGATCATATAATGTGTATTCTCACTTGTCATAGCACTTGTACCTACTTTACTATTCCAGTCTCCTCAGGATGTGGCAAGTCAGGAAGGCCTTGGCAGCAGCTCTGAGCCCTATAACCATCCTATTCACTTCCAGAGAGTAAGATTTTGACTACCCAGTTTAGCCTCACTTAAACCTCAACTTCCCCCTTCACACTGTTATTCTACATATTTTATTCCTACTTAATTTAGCATTAACATGCTCTCTCTTCCAGGTCATTTGACACAGGAGGAAGATCCCCACAGTATCTGCAGGCAGACTTTGCATCATCCAAGTCTCTTGGATGCAGGAATGGAAGATCCCGCTCCTTGGTGTCAGTTTGGCAGGGAATGAGTTGTTACTCATTTTTACCTCTCATTTCTCCCTCTTCCTATTGCCTTAATTTCCCAGTTCCATTTTCACTTTGGAGCACATAGGAAAACAGCCAGACAAAAACATTACACAACAGAAAAAAGTTCAAATTACTGCCAGGCTTGCTAGCTCATGTGCTATTCTGTATGCAGGCCTGGGATTGTACATTTTTAGAACATGTTTCAGTGAGGTTCTGAGCTTGTAAGAGGGCACCTTGATTCTGACTGAGACCTCTAAATCACAGCTTAACACATCAGTGCAACAGGGCTCTGTCATGTAGGACTTCAGTATAGATTGCAACAGCTACCTTCTGATTTTAAAATCTATATCCTGCTCTTATCCAAAGTCTTTCATTAGGTAAGGCCTTACATTTACTTACTATGTAATCATTGTCTTCATCTTTGGGACCTTCGCTGTAATACACACGGTAAGCTTTGGCCACTTGGTTAATCTGTGCCTTGGTACCAGTCAATCCAATCAGTTTCGGAGAAAATTCTAGATAGAAAGAAGACATTTAGACATTTCAGTGAAAAGAATCCCATCAAAAGCCTCCTTTTCAATGCTCTATATTGCATGCTATAAGACACAGAGGAAGAAAACAGTAATACCTTTAACATATCTGGCAATAGCTTCTTCGTTGTCCCTCTCAGGATCAATGGTGATGAAGAGTGGGGTCAGATTAGGCAAAGATGGAATTCTATCTGTGACATCAACAACTATTATTTTTCTTAGAAAACTAAAAATCATTTCTCATCTCCTTTCAAACAAGCTCACAGACAAGCTACCAAAACATCAATCCAAGCCCACCCTAAGTGACAAAAAAAAGGCCATTTTGTGCAGCTTAATTTATGTAATGAAGCAAATGCCATTATATGCAACACTCTGTGCTTGTGCTGGGTGCAGCTGCACTTCCAGCCTCTCAGCTGGAGACCCTGCCCTGCTTAGGAGAGATGACAAATTGGCTCTGATGCAGAAAATGCCATGGTGTGATGCACGTATCAAAGCACAATGGTCGATACAACTAAAGCACACCTGTGATGGTGGAGCGGGAAGATAGATGAAGACACAATTCAGGCTCTTTCCCTCATGTTCCAGCCATAGCCTTCACTGTATTTTCTTCACTACAGTCTGCCCTCCCACTTGCTTGGTTACTATTATCCCTGCTCCGTAACTCTTCAGGGCCTGCAGGCTGAGAAAACCACCTCTATCAGACAGCCTTCCCCCAACCTCCATTCCGCAGCACAGTCACTCTCAGAAGAGACTCTCACAGAGATTTGTTCTCAGAATGAATAAAATAGAGGGGGAAAAAACCCTAATACACCCCACAACCACTTCTTGGCAAAAATACAATGCAATGGCACCGTTCCCTTTAACCTGCCACCACCATGTTTTATTACCAAGAAGTGCCCTGTTGTGGAAAGATCAGTGCTGTCATGCTTTAAATATCAGATCCTAGTGATAGGCAGTTTAATGTATGTATCACTCAGCAATTAATTTAACTATTGAATAGTAGTCAACAGCATTTTTTAAAAAAATATCATCAGTTATTTCCATTTGCGATATGTTACCACACCTGGACATCCCTTAAAAAGGACCACTATGCCAACCAAATTTCCATACCAATTTCATCTACCACTTCAATCATTTTCTCCAGTTCATCAGGACAGATGTCAGGGCAGTGTGTGAAGCCGAAGTAGATCAGCACCCACTGGCCGATGTAGTCCTTGTTGGTCTTGGGCTGTCCCTCATGGTTGATGAGTGAGAAGGGCCCTCCTAGCAGCGGTTTCCCAATGCCTCGGTTTCGTTCCTTCTCCAGCTCTACAAAAAAACAAAGGGGGATCAAACACATCCATGCCACAATCCATGCTGCTTCCCAGGCGAGCCTCAGAAGCAGTTGAGTGTCAGGCAGCCTCGCAGATTCACGGCCCAGGGCATTGAAACATCAAGATCTATCAATGCCCATTGTGCAGAAGCCCAATGTGGGCAAGACTTCCAAAAAGCATTCAGTTTTGGGCAAAATCAAATATATCACTAAACTCCTCTGAAATATAATAATCTCTTTCATTGTCGTCTGATTGCATTTTTATTTAAAAAAAAAAAAAGAAATTAAAAAAAAAGATAAAGACAGGTACCTGGCTTGGTGTGAAACAGAAAAATTAGCAACCTTTGCAAACTGAACATAACCTAAAAGCTGTAATATCTCTGATTTTCAACATTAAAAACATGCAATGAAACGCATGGGCAGTTACTGCAGGACAGGGAAACGCACGCATATGCTACAGAGGGAAACCAACGTGCACAGAAAACCCCACCTCCGTGTCTGTGCTGCAGCGACCGGCGGCAGCATGCACGATCAAACGCAACAATTCCAACAGCAAAGGCATATTTAAGAATTTCAAAACGCTTAACCTTGAAGGTTTTTTTGAATTTTTGAATATTTCCTGTGGTGCTTAGATACACACAGGCACGAAGTGGCACTGTGCAAGGCATGACGTGATTCAGCGGGATGCCAAAGTGGGTAAAATACATCTGAATACAAAAAATACATCATCTGAATACAAGAAATACATCATCATCTGAATGCAAAATACGACGCTCCTGCTGCTTCTCCCTCCCGGCCACAAGCTCGCAGCCCAGGCCGCGTCCCGCCGAGACAGCGCGGCCTCCCCTGACGCGGGAAGTGTCCAGTCCCTCCCCCCAACACTCACCCTCCTCCTTCCGCCGCTTCACCTTCTTCATGGCGGCCAGCAGCCCGCCGCACAGCACGAAGGTGGCCGCCAGTGACCGCCACGACACCAGCTGCTGAGGAGAAGCTGCTTAGTGACTGAAAAGGGAGGTACGGCGCGGCCCGTCCCGCCGCCTCGGGCTCCCCCGCTGAGGAAGGACGCGGCTCCGTCGCTCCCTCTCACTCACCCTCCACTGCGCGCCCGTCCGCGGGCCGCTACCCGGCGGCAGGCGGGACAGCGGGCGGCTGCCGGGCGCGGGCAGCGCCGCCCGACCTCTCACCGGCCGCCCTTTAGGGCCGGTGAGGGGCCGACCGGCGCTACCCGCGCCCGGCAGCCGCCAGTATAGTGCCGTCCGCCAGCAGCGAAGCGCTGCTGCCGCCATTTTGCCGCCCGCTTTTCCGTGCCCGCCCCTTCCGGCCCCCTCAGGAGCGGCCGCCATGGAGGCGGTGCCGCTGTTCTCCTTCGGTGTCATCGCGGACATCCAGTACGCGGACGCAGAGGATGGCTACGACTTCGGCGGGTACCGGCGGCGGTATTACCGGCAGAGCCTGAACCTGCTGCGGGACGCTGTGGAAGCGTGGGGCACTGAAAGGCCGCCCCTCGCCTTCGTGCTGCAGCTGGGTGACAGCATCGATGGCCTCAATGCCCGCAGCGGCAAGGCCGAGGGTGCCTTGGAGCAGGTGCTGGCAGCGCTGGGGCGGCTGCCGGTGCCGGTGCATCACGCATGGGGCAACCACGAGTTCTATAACTTCAGCCGGGCCCGCCTGGTGCACACCGGCCTCAACAGCCGGCCCGCCGGGGCCATGGCTGGCCTGCCAGCCGGGGACTGCCAGGCCTATCACTTCAGCCCAGCCGCACGGTTCCGTGTCGTCGTGCTCGATGCCTACGACCTGAGCATCCTGGGCAGGGAGCCGGACAGCCCCCGCTACCAGGAGTCGCTGCAGCTGCTGCGGGAGAAGAACCCCAACGACAACCTCAACAGCCCCGCAGGTACCCCCCAGCTCAACCCTTCGGCAGGGAGCACAGGCAGCTGAACCTCCATTTCCCAGAGCGATAAGGTAGCTCCTGGGGCTGACATCTGGTTGCCAGGGGGCTGAGGCATGTGCCCCATTTCTGCCCACCTTCTCCACCTCCCTGCTGTCGGTTGACAGCCAGTCAGTGGGTCCCTAGGTGGGCACAGGAGATGCTCCCCCATATCCGTCATGCTGCTCTCATGCTTTTGGGATGGGTTTATGTTGTGCTGTGTGCCCTGCAGTATCAGAACAAAAAGCAGCTGTTGGTGCAGCTGCTATTGCAGAGCACTGAGTGATGCCCACCCTATCCCATGCTGGGGTGGGACCCAAGAGTGGAAATCCTGTGCATGCAGTGTGACCAAAACACCTGAAAACACTAACAAATAATTTTCTCTTGTTTGTCTAAGGAGGCTGGAGTTTTGATCCAAGAGATGCAAAAAAAGAGGTTATAAGAGAAAATCATCTATCGTAAGCAGACTTAAATAAGGCAAGCAAATAGGGGAGTCATGAGAGGTGTATGCACCTATGCCTAACCTCCTTCTTCATTGCAGGACTCAAAGAACCTCGGTTTGTAGAGTTTAACGGAGGATTTAGCCAAGCCCAGTTGGACTGGTTCAATGAAGTCCTCAAGCTCTCTGATGAAAATCAAGAAAAAGTTGTAGTTATGGGTAGGTGGATATGAGGGATATATGGGGATATATGCAAAAAAAGTTATGTAGCCAATGTATGTTAGCTGAAGAAAACATGTAGCAGCTTTGTACCTCCACTGAGGTACACTGTGAAGTAGGAGAATAGCAACCATGTCTCACACTCGAGTGAGCTATCTATATACAGTTAGATGGCTGAACTTCCCAGCAATGAAGGCAGAGTTTGGTTACACACTTAAAGTAACCTCCTCCTTTCCCTCTCAACTGCAGGTCATCTACCCATTCATCCAGATGCTTCAGACAGAGTTTGCCTAGCCTGGAATTACGAAGATGCCCTTTCGGTCATACACTCCCATCAGTGCGTCATCTGCTTTCTTGCAGGGCACCTGCATGACGGTGGCTATTGTTTAGACTCTCATGGAATTCATCATCTGACTTTGGAGGGGGTTATTGAAACTCCACCAGAAAGCAATGCCTTTGGAACTATTTATGTCTATGAAGATAAAATGATACTAAAGGGAAGGGGCAGAATTTCAGACAGAGTTATGCATTTCTGAAAATGGTAAGCAAATACAAATTGGTCTTCTTCAGGAAGCACACAGACAAAAGAGCAGGGGATTCAGCTTATTATTTGCTTGTAGAAGGATGTGCATGGCTGATCCTTATAGCTTTAACTTAAACATTTTTATCTTGGATACAGAAACATAATTTCTAAAATTCTGCAAGAAAACAGACCTAGTTTCTTTGCAGACAATAGAGAAGGCCAGTAATCATGTTTGAAATAAATATACTTGAATGCATAATGTTGACTTGAAACACCCAATCCTGACTGGATTGTTATGTACTGTGAAAAAATGCAAACCATATTATGAATATTGTCCAAAAAAAGCCACTTTTTTATATCAGTTAGAATTAAATCATGCAGAATTGTACCTGCCCAGCCGCATTTCAGTTTTTTTTTTTCCTGAACATCATAGTCAGTAATGGCTCATGTTTGGCAAAATTAGTCCATCCTGTAGCCTAATGCAGTCTTCTTAACATTGCTTTGCTAACGTAATCCTCAAAGAAAGCTAAGCCCAAGGAAAATGGGGACCATCTATGCTACATCATATAATGCTGCAGGTATACCTGCTGGGATCTACGTGTTCATGGCTGTGTTAGCCTGTAGCAGTACTGAGCGAAGAAGCCCTGATGTAGAAGGATGTAAAGCATGTTGCTGTGCTGCATCTGGACCTGTTCTGGCTCTCTCCCAGCCAGCTTGTGTGTCCAGTGTATTAAGCTGTGTTTCCTTCTCCAGGATTAGTAGCAATGGAACATGCTTACTGTCGCTGGGCTGTTGTGTGGGTTCTGCTTTCCAGGAACAGAAATTCTGTGAGAAGCAGAGTTGTGATAGTGACCACATCTGCTGGTGACAGTCTTGAGTATGCATCTCGCAGAAAATAAGAGATATGGAAGCTTTCATTGAATTTTCTTTATAAAAATAGTATTTATTACTCAATCATTCTACATATGTTTTTAGCATAGGAACAGAAACACAGACTGCTGAATTTTTCAGTTGGTCTCAATGGACTATGCAGGCAGGTATCTGGAATTTTTATGGCTGTAAATAGTCATTTATTGAAACAAAGTGTTTGCTTTACTTTTCCCTTATGTTACAGAACAGTAGATTTCCCAAGGTACGAGATGCTTGGAGTGTGGTCCAGGGATGCCAGGATATCTTGAGTATACCAAACACACATTAGATCAACAGTGCTTTGAAAATGCATGAAGAAGCTAGCTGAACAACAGTTTCCATAGAAAAATTCTCCACTCAGATTTGACTGTTCCTCAATTTTTTAACAAATCTCAAACCACACTGCTGGAAGCAGCCAGGCATTCTTGAGTCCTATCAAACTGATAGTAACCTTTCATCAAGAACCAAAAGCAAAAGCAAGTAAGGTCAGAATATTTATTCTATACCTTCTTCCACCCAATTAAATCACCGTTTTACAGTGCGTTGGCCAAGATGCTCGCATCTCTTTGTTCACATAAATGTACAGCCATGAAACAAAGGGGAAGAGGGCAACCACGATAGCAGCAATCAAGCGAACTCCACCCAGTGGACTCCTATAAAGAAGCAAATGCAACAGAGCTACTTCAAATCAGATTGCTATGAAACATTCACACCTGGCTGTGGTTGGAAAGACAGCAGAGAGCCTTTGGCCACTTTAATGTAGCTCCTGTGTATGCATCAGCAGAGTCCTTTACTGGAGAGGCACCACATGCCAGCAGAAAAAGTTCTTCTGCCACCTTAGGCTACATGAACCAGGTGAGAAAAAAAAAAAAGCACCCTGCTTGCCCAGAGCATGTGACATGTTTTCCCAGCACAAAGGTAGTGTTTGGCAGATTGGGATTTTTCATGCTCCCAGCTAACAGGAATTTAGCAAAACTGCTGTAGCACAGTCCTCTAAAGAGGCTGGAGGGGCAAAGTGTGGAGCCACTGCAGCCAGGCAGCCACCCAGAGCCTCCTGCCAGCTCTGCCTGCATCACCTGCCTGCTCCGGTGGATGCAGCAGATACCAGTACAGAGACCCTCACTGGAAAGTTCTGTAAATTGGGAGCAATGGCAGAAATGGCTTTGCAGTTCATTAGTAGTTGTGGCCAACACTCCCTAGCCTGTTCAGAGAAGGGGTGCACAGTCCTTATGCAAAGGGAGAATGTCCTCTGCCCATTATGGCAGGAGGAGCAGAAAAAATGTTTTGTGTAGCTTTACTTCCCCCCCCGCCCCCGACTTTTATCTTTGCAAGATCCTACAGGCTGTAGCACCAGCTACTACTGCTTAGATATCTGAGAAGGTTCAGATAGTGACATGAGGCAGAAAAATAAGCAGCCAAAATCAACTGTGTTTTCAAGAAGCTAGTCACTAAATGTGAACATATGAATGGATTTTAAAAAAAAAGGAAACAAAACTTACTTTGCTGAACTGCGACAAAGACTCATCCAAATTGTAATAATCACCAGACCAAACAACTCTCTAAAAAGCCAAACAAAAAACAGATCAGAAAATAATACAAGCAGATGTTTACTTTTAAAAAATACAAATTTTGCCTCCAAAACAGTAGTGTCTGCTCCTTTGGAGAAGATCGATATATTTTACTAGGATTATAATTATAAGGTATTTACATGGAGTAACTTTGTTTCCCACCATGAATCTACAAAGACACATGACCCAGCTATACAGCTGCAGAAATTCCTGCTTCCACTTTTTGTTCTGCTACTAAACTTATATTCCACAGCACGTTTACTTCATTAACACAGAGCAAAGCTGCATCCCAGTATTCCAGACCGTAAACAGCCGCAGTGGCTGCCAGCACTTTGCCTCAATACTGTGCAAGCACCTACTTTAGGCAACAACCGAATGTCCAGGTGAGAAATCCTCCCTCCCCCTCAATCCCTGGCAGTTCAGAGGATTCGGCAGCCCATACCAGATACAGGTGCATATGTTATCGCCTCGAGTTTTTAAANAGAGAACATGTGCTGAAGAAGACATGCCTAGCCATGAATATGTATTAGTACGGGGGGGGATATAAACCGAAGGGTGGGAGCTGTGAGGTGTGTGTCTTGGTGGAGCGGAGACTCCCGGCACACCCAGCGCTGTTTGCTTGCCTTTATTCGCTTAATAAATTGTAAGTTTTAATTGGAATCCTGTTTTAGGACTCAATCTTTTATCACAATTCCCATTCCTACAGCTCCAGCAAGGGAACACAAAGCTGTTTCACTGTGCTAGTGCCCTGGTCTTTGAAAGCCAGAGCTGCCTCCAATTAAATCTAACTGCCATAATCAGGCAAGCAATCACGACTGTTCGCTCCCCCTTTAGCTCCTTTGTCCAACAAATCGCTGGTTTGGAGCACTATGGTCCCTCCTCCTTGGTTTGATTCCCCTGGACCAACAGCACCCACTGCAACAGCCCAGCAAATAAAGTTTAGCAAGGTGACCACCAGGAGATGGCGTGGCATGCTGAATTCGTGCAGGGGAAAATAAAAATCTCTGCTTACCTGCCTTCCTCTTCATGTAAAATGTTTCCTTGAGCGTAAGCAAACAAAGAGCAAGCCAAGGCAATGGTCCCAACAATACAGCCAGCAGAATGAAGGTCACAGAGGCTCCTCCAAACACCATTATCTGAGGGAAAAAATAGACTGCCAGCAACTGCAATGTAGCATGAAGTAAACACTATAAATCAAAAAGCAACTGAGTCGCTAAAAAAGATGCCTCCAGCAAACACACACATATTAGGCAGGAAGATGGAATTAATACCAGCATCTTTATGACCAGGGAAATCTGCTAAAAAGTGCTGTTGAAAATAGACACTAGTGGACTTGGGGCTTGCTTTCCTAGGAATGCAACTTCTTGGCAGCAGCACCTCAATGAAAATGGTTTCCTATTCTCTCCAGCAAACAAACAGGCTCCAGCATTCAACATGCATGGGAAAAAATCACAAGGCAGATTACAAACGAAAAGTTCTCTTAAGGAGGAACAGCCTTTCCAGAGCTCACAGCCATAACCAGACGCTCAGCATGACCCCAGAGGACCACCGGAGTCCAGGGGAGCGAGCCCCAGCTCCCAGCCAGGCATCAGGGGTACTGAGCGACTACCAAAGTGCAGGGAGCGTCTTCCCTCACACTCCTGGATAAGCCTCTGCCTGAGCTTTTGCCTGTGATGATGAGCAATGCTGATGACATCTCTGCCTGGGGACTGATGTTTTTAAATAGAGAAATGCAGATGATGTGAAATATCTGAATGGGCCCACAGATTCTTGTGGTTTTCCATGTCCATACCCAGGGGCTTGTGGGGGAGAGGTGAGCAAAGAACATGGGCAGTTCTCGCTGATCTCAGCAATGTCAACAGCAAAAACCATTAAGTTAAAAGCAGTCTTTTCTGGGCAGTGACCCCTCCAGGCAAGCATTAAAGATGATGAGCTGCCAAAATTCAAGAGCTCAGCGTGACCCAACCTTCTAATTGATTCCCCATTTGGCTGAACTTACTGCAGCTCACCAGAAGCAGAATCTGGGTCTTCCACAGACTTGAATGGCAAATATCCCTTGGTGAATTTACATAAATGTCCACTTATACGATAGTTGTGCTATTTTAGTCTTCATTTTCCACAGATCTTGGCACAAGTAACAAAAACCTACTTATGAGTTTAACACGCAGATTCTCTTGACCAGCCAAATGCCATTATGTTGAAGCTACACCTATCACACAAATAAACCTCGCCTGAGATGTTCGAAACCACAGGCAATCAACCTTCACGGGTTTTGGCTTTATGAGTGCTGCCACTTTATATGCTTCAGGTAGCCAACATGCCGAGAGACTGCAATGGTGTGATTTGTGACAACAGCATGCACTCTTGAAGATTTTCTTTTTTGGCATAAGTGTGGTTTTAGTTTATTCAGAGTAAGTATTCATCCAGAAAAGATATAGTCACTGTATGTATATAAAATGTCATTATTTTAAGATTATTTCTACTGGATGAAAATACAAAAAAATGAACTATTTTCTGGAGTCCTGGACCAAATCTGATCTGATTGATTCTTTCAACATGTGATGTGGCATTAGCCCCATTATCGTATGCCCTTGGAAACTCAGCCACTGCACTGAAGCCTCTAAACATCCCCATTGCTGCCCGTGTGCTTTGTGGGGTAGCTGCAATACTTGATACTGAACAAGACCTTTAGCTCTTTCAAAGGCTTGTACAGAGCTCCACTGCTCTTCTATGAGGTAGATAAGCAAAAACGCAGATTTACAACAGGGAAACAGTGAATTAATGTGCTAACGTCAACACCAGAGACAGGTTCAGAGCATGCTCCCAGGCTTGTGCTCCACTCGGGCTTTGCGTGCTGGAATCGGGCTGCAAAGGTAAGACCATCCCAGCAGCAGGCCTTTATACAGGGCTCTTCCATTCACCTGCAGCACATCCAACCATAAGCATTAAACCAATGACCAGCTTTTGTAGAAGCATGTCCCACAAGTTTTTGCCCTCAAAAGGTAGTAGGACATGTTTCCGTGTGGCCTGATGTTAATCTGTGATTCAATAAAAAAAAAACCAAAAAACTTTTGGGGGCAAAATTTGAGCAGAGACTCCATTTTGCACACCAATATCATACCTGCTATTGAAGGGTTAATGCTGACAAGCAGCGTCAGGGCAGCTGGCACTGAGTAGACAACCTGTTAATGGAACATAAATCTACTCTGTAGCAAAACTTAGCAAGATAAGGAAGCAGAAGTGCCCATCCATATCAACACTTCTCCCCTTCACAGCAGTTTGTCAGATGTGCAGAACAGTTGCCAATCCCTCTCCAACCGGCATGCCCTCGCACTGCTAGTGCTCATCTTCACCATCACCCCCCAAAATGAGTGCCAGGCCTTGTTCCTCAGCTTCTGGGTTATCAAGTCCTTGCTGCCCAACCAGCCTGCTGCAGAGCCCCTTGCCACTGCCCCTTGATCCCCCAGGGAAAGCTGCTATGGGCCTCTCCCCCTGACCCCCCAAACCCTGCACCTGTGCTGGGCGGCTCCCCTGGGAGCAGGAGCACCTTTTGCTGCTGCAGCCCAGCTCTGTCACTGTCAGCTGGGCTCAGCCGCACAAGGGATGTCCCCCTGCACAAGGGACGTGCAGGGGATAGCCCTTGCTCACTCAGCAGCTCCTGTCACATACACTTTCCCCCTTGCCCCTCAGCTCCAAGCCCTGTGCACACCGGGCCAGGGCCACCGAGCTGTTCATGTGCCCGAGAAAGGGCTGGCAAACAGGGCAGAGAAGAGGGTTTCTCTCTAGATTTCCTCTCCAGTCCGAGGAAGCCCTGCCGAGCTGAGTGGTGACAGAAGGCAGTCAAGCTGGTGATTCAAGGCATGCAGAGGTGGCGATGGAGACAGGAGGTCGCCCGGTCAGGGGGTCTCGGGCACAGGGCAGGAGGAGCAAGAGCAGTTTGGTGTGTTCTGCACAGAGAAGCAATGTTGTGCAGGGGCACGTGCAAATCTGGGGTGAAATAAGGAAAATCCTGGAAGCACGGTCGGATTTCAGCCGTCGCTGCAGTAGAGAGATTGTTTTCCCGGCGCCCGCTTGCTCTTCGGCTAAAAGCAGGGAGCAGGTTTCCTCCGGCGGCCCCGGTTCGGATCAGGCGCTGGGCGGATGCGCGCAGCGGAGCGGGGCTGGGGCCACCGGGGACCCCCCGGGGAAGGCGCCGGCAGGCGGAGCCGCAGGAGAAGGGCCGCCCCCGGCGCCTGCCCCCGGCGCCCTCCCCGCCCCAGCTGCCCGACGGGAAGGGCAGCCCGTACTCACTGTCCACAGCCCGGCGTCGGGGTCGTTCACCTGCAGCGAGGAGGCGCGCACTGAGACCCTGCAGCCGCCGCCCCGGCCGGGGCCGCGCTCCGCGGGAGGGGAGCGGAAGGGAGGGGAGCGGAGCGGGGCCGCCTGCCGCCCCCAGCCCGGGCGGCCCCGCCCTCACCTGCACGGCGGCCGCCAGCCCGAAAAAGGCGGCCATGAGGAGGTTGCAGAGCCGCCACAGCCGCCCCCGCTCCCCGCCGCNTGGGGCCACGGGGGCGGGGCGGGACCGCCCGTGCCCTCCCCCCGCGCGGCGGCAGCGCCCGCCCCGTCCGCCGGTCCCGGGTGCGGCCGCCCCTGCGGCGGGGAGGGGGGTCGCTGCGGGGATGCCAGGGATGGTCAGCGTGGCTTGTTCAGCTACTGATTTTTTAGAGAGGATTGAAAAATGCTTGTTTTCAAAATCGAGCCAAAATCCGGGGTTGTGCAGCGCTAGTTACCATATGCGTATTCCAGTAATTACAGGAAAGCAAGGGTTCTCCTGTCTTTCACCAGTTGCATCACTGAACAGGAGCCATTCTGCAGGGAAACAGGTCATCCATCAGCGAGCTCCTGTGGCAAATAAGCCCAAGTACGTCCTGGACTCCATGCAGAGAAGCGTCACCAGCACATTGCAGGGAGTTATTATTCCCTCTTTGACCTGGTGCTGGTGTACCTGCAACTTTCAGTCCTGTCCAGGGTCCCCAGTGAGGAAGGATGTGGAAGACCTGGATTGGGGTCCTGCAGACGGCAGCCAGGATGGTAAGGAGTCCAGATGAAGTGGACTTTGAGCAGAAGTGGGGAAAAAGGAAGCAAAATCCAGTAAAAACGTGTAACTGCTTGTGGGATGGCTGAAGAGATGACAGAGCCATATTTTCCTTGCTGGCATCAGATGATATACCAAGGGGCACTGGCCACAAATTGTGGCTTGGAAGGTTTTGACTGGACATCAGGGAAACGTCCTCATCAGGAGCGTTGTGCAGCCTGCAATAGATGACCCAGACAGGCTGTGTGATCTCCATCCTTGGAGATTTCCAAGGCTTACCTAGACAAAGCCATGGCTCACCTGATCTGATGTTGTGATAATCTTGCTTCAGTTGGGCTGTTGGATTCAAGCCCTCCAGCCATGCCTTCACAGCAACATTTCCATATTTCTGTGATAACTCATGTACCTGAAAGATCTTTATAGAATCATAGAATCATATAATTATTAACGTTGGAAAAGACCTCTAAGATCATCGAATCCAACCCTCAACCCAACACCCCCATGCCCACTAAACCATGCCCCTAAGCGCCTCATCTACACGTCTTTTAAATACCTCCAGGGATGGGGACTCCACCACTGCCCTCGGCAGCCTGTTCCAAGGTCTGACCACTCTTTCAGTAAAGAAAGATCATGTCCAATGTCCAATCTAAACCTCCCTTGGTGCAACTTGAGGCCATTTCCTCTTGTCCGCTTGCTTGTTACTGGGCAGAAGAGACCGACCCCCCCTCGCTCCAACCTCCTTTCAGGTAGTTGTAGAGCGCGATGCCTCTTCTCCAGACTAAACATCCCCAGTTCCCTCAGCCGCTCCTCACCCGCTTTGTTGCCCTTTTCTGGACACACTCCAGCACCTCAATGGCCTTCTTGTAGTGGAGGGGCCCAAAACTGAACACAGTGTTCGAGGTGCGGCCTCACCAGTGCTGAGTACAGGGGCATTTCTCAGTGAATACACATGGACAAACTTGTATAGTAAAACTGGCAAGTAGTTATGCAAAAGTATAAAACCCTCGAGAGGGGCCCTGCAGTCCCCGCCCGAGCTGTTGTAGGAGCGCCCATCTCCAGCACGGCCACAGCCTTGCCTGTGTTTGCCCATGGAGCCTGTTCATCCAGTCCTTGACCCATCAGCTGACTTCCCAGCTTGACCTCAGACCTGCCTCATCACCATGGATCTCACCGGCCATCACTAGGCTATGTCTGATGCTGGGTATCCCCACTGGACCTGATCCTCACCCTGACCCGTAGATTGACTTCCTAGCTTGATCTCAAGCTTGCCTTGTCTCCATGAATTTGGCTGGTGATCTGGGCTCTCGGTTGGATCTGGCTGCAGTCCCTGGGTCTGCTCTGCTTGCCTCCCGCCCGGGGGGTGGGATGGGCTTTGCCCATGCCAGTGTCTGTCCCAGCGCCTGTCCCTTAGGGAGCAGCTGGGCCTCGCTGCTCCCTGACGAGCTCCTTGACCCAGTTCAGGACACGTGTGCTGGTGGCCAGGGAGGACAGGAAGGTGCTGTCAGGGCTGGAGTGCAGAGCCCTGGCACAGGCTGGTTGAGTCAGAGACGGCTGTGCAGCTACACTGTCAGTCACCACAGTGGGCTGACTGGTGCTGGGACATGACTGAGCTCGGAGAGTTCCTGGGGGGGGGTTGGGAACAGCCGCGGCTGGCAGTACAGCTGCAGATAAAACTGCTAGTGGTGACACTGCCGGGCAGGGGCCAACTATTGCTGCTGTTTTGAGGGATACCTCCGAGGTCAGGCAGGACTATGCAAGACTCGGTATTCATTTTTCAGCATAGGCAAAGCAAAATAAGGAACTACTGCAAATCCTGCAGTCTGTGTCGAAACTAACTATGAACAGTGAGGTTTCCACTAAGCTTTTGTCCAGTCTGTCCTCATAGTCAAGAACCATCCTGGTTAGTTGCAAAGGACATTGTGAGATCATGTCTACATCAAACTTATGTGTGAGAGAGATTCGTGTTTGTCATAGTTAACTTTGGCGGTAGGTATCTGAAAAGGTTTTTTCTCTACCATAGAAATAACTAAGCTGATTGAGAGCTGGCATGGCAGAAGAGAAGGAACCATCTCCAGAAAGGCCTCCTGCAGCAAGAGCGAGCACCAACTCCAAGGATCCCCAATGAGCTTGTTACAAGTGTCTTCTGTCTCCCGAGGGCCATGAACAGATGTGGCACTGGGTGTCACAGCTATGCCAGGGCTTGCAAATTTGGTGATGTTGAAGAACCACGGGTGTCGGGGAGGAATAGTGAGTCAGGGATAAGAGGACACATCTTTCTTTTCCTTGCCAAGAAACTGGGATTTAAATGGATTTTTTTGTAATGACTCAATGGTCTAAGATAGTTTTGTATTTAAGAAGAGATTCAGTCTTTTTGTGTCATCTGGAGAACAAAAATGATATTGCTCAGAAGAATAGTACTGCCTCATTTGCTGATCATTTATGACCAAAAGTGATAAATTAGTGATGAATTGAAAGTGGGCCCTTTAGAAACATTATATCTACCATATCCATCTACCAAACCTGAGCCTCTGTCAGATCATTTCTCCCACTGGTTTCAGTAACGGTGTAATACAGCCCCCTCAGCCCCCAACAGAATTAGGTCTTGCTGAACTGTTATGCAGAGGACACGTGAATGTGTCCATATTTGTGGAGAGGATTAATGCTTATCTTCTCCTGTTATTTTTAATTGAGTCTTTCCTTGAGCAGGTTATGAGAGATAAAATTAGTGCAGAGAAAGTCACAGAGCAGTAAAAGCCATCTTTGTAAATGGCTGCCATTGTTACAGCTCCACTGAGTAGGCTTTATGGTTCATAATAATTGTGTTATTCTGTGTATTAAACAACTGCTGGCAGCTGCAGGCAGAACAGTAGGCCATGTTCACTATAACTAAATCCCTCCTGACATTTAAATTGATTCACATTCTCATACCGAAACCCAGGAAAATTAAACCACTCTACAGGTGCTCTTAAGAGTACAACTTTCATATTCACAAGCTCTCCAGAAAGGGACTACAAATGCTTAAAGGAAAGCTGGGGAACTACACTCCACATTTTGTTCTCCTTTTACCAAATCCAGCTTGATGCACGGATTAGCAAGAGCAACGTTCCAAATGTCCCTGCGGCTTCTCAGTAGGTCCCCATGGAGCTGCACTCCCCCGCTGAGGCACCATGAACTACACCATACTCCTGGTTCAGGTTTTTTAAGGAGGCAGGACATCACTGGAGAGCAGTTGGTGACGTTCGTCTTTGTGGTGTAACCTCTGTCTCCAGATCTTCAGTCCCTTCCCCTCACCTCGGAAGGAGCCGTGCTCTAGTAATGAATTTAATAACGTGCTCTAGTAATGAATCGCTTTCATGCTTTGTTTCCAGGTCCAGGATAGGCTTTTGAATGTATTTTCTAAGGGAGGGGAGGTATCGCAGGCTAGGAAAGGGAAATGTCGAGGATTAAAATGTAACGTTGGTGTTAATAAGAGAGAAGAATGTAAGAGACAGTGTGTCTTTCATTAGAGTTAATTTATATGATAGGAAAATAAAAGCAGAGAAGCTTTTCAGGCACACCAGCTCTGCTTCGTGTGGGAAACAAAATTATGAATTACTGTCTATTTTTTCAAACTGTATTAGCTGATCTTGCAAAAAGAAAATTCAGCTGTGGTGAACTCTATGACTCTTTCATTTGTCCGGTCACAAGCTGTTGCGCAAACCTACACAGCCCACCTGGTTTCTGTGCCACGGCTGGGCTGCTGTTTGCCACATCACGGGTGCTGGGCTGCAGGTCCGGAGGGGAGGCTGCGGCTTCTGGAGAGCAGCTGGGAGAAACTGGTGGAGAGTGGGAGAGAGGCAGAGAAACAGCCGCACAGGCACATCCAGAAGCCTGAGTGGGGTGGGACAGGACTTCTGCTGAGGTGAAAGGGCCGCTGGGCTAGCAGAAAGCAGCTTCTCCTGGGCACTTGGGAGGGATGGCGTGGAGAGTTTGGCAACCCTGTAAGGGAGAAAAGTTCAGTGACACATGAGCAAGAGAGCGCAAACGGCCTGTCTGTCTCTCGTGAGCATAGGGTGGGAAGGAGGGGATTGGTTTACCAACCGTGGCATCTGAATCCATCTCGTTCTTTGCCGCTCTAATTCAAAAGCAATCAGTCTGTAGTGCGTTTTAGAAATGTAAAGGATTTCTAGTGTTTGGTGTGCTTACTGCAAAGAAAAGGTCGAGGCTGTTCACTTTAAAGCTTTACCAACTATCACAAGCACTTCCTATAACCACCCCCCCATGGACAGAGGAGATTTTCTCTGTCTGAAGAGAGTCTCCAGCAATACTGCATTCCCCCATAAGAGGGAGGCCAAGAACATTTAGTACCCTTGAGCTACTTGAAAATTAGTTCCTCAATATTAGATAAAACATTTTCCCTCCTTATGCCTCTCTGGAGTCTGCTAATTAGCCCATAGAAGCCCAACCTTATCTCTGTAAAGGACAGAGGTTTTCAAATGAGAGTGCTGCAGGGATGGCCCCAGCAGCCAAGCTGTGATATTGGGAGAGCCAGGCTGTTTCCCAAGAGCCTGTACCAGAGATGTCACTGAAACATTGCCATAGTCACCCATCCCAGTGACCCACTCCATAATAGCGCTGATCCTTGTGGACACTGATGACACTGTCATGAATGACCATAAATTGGTTTTGATCGGATCAAAACTGGTTAAGAGGCTCCGGGTGGACAGGTGAAAGGCTCGGGGGCTTTGTGTGTTCCTGGCCCCAGGACCCTGACTGCAATTCAGATAGGGACCTAGGGAGATAAATGCATGGTTACACAGCTGATATTGCCAAAAGGACTTTGGTTTTAGTTGCCTTAACTGGTGGGTCAGGTGACATGAGCCGGGAAGGATGGAGCCCGCCTTACTGAGAAGGGGAGGAGCCCCATGTTCACTGATTTACTAACTTCAGGGGATACATGTCTAAAGTGTTCAATAGATTGACCTCCTTCTTGTCATTATTATAATCCTATATTAACAACCTTCTTCCTACCACATTAGTTTTATAGAGCTCACCCAAATTGATCTTGTTTATGCTTTTTCAGCTGCTTTCTTTAATCCTAATTTAAAGTCCTTCTCAATTCCCAGAAAAGTTCTGGAAAAACTTGTTAAACAAGGCACTTCTATGCACCTAGAGTACAACAAGGGGATGGAGAACAGCCACCGTGAACTCATTAGGAACAAATGCTGACAAACCAGTCTGATATCCTGGTATGGCACAATTTTTTAGGCATAAGTGAAAAGTAGCAGATGTCATATATGTCGACTTTAGGAAGGTTTTTAACACTAGGTCCTGACCCTCTCTTAAGAAGATATGACCACACGGTGAGTGCAAAATTGGTGAGATAATTGTACCTCAAGTATAATTATCAGTGGTTGTCAAAGTGGAAGGACATATTGAAGGGATTTTTGCAGTGGTCCATTCTGATGCCAGATCTTTTAATTACTTCAGTTAACAGCCTGGATAATTAACATCCCATGAGTGCCTTATTAAACCTGTAGATTACTCCAGGCTGTGAAGGACAGCAAAGACAACAGAATTCAGCACTAGACTGACAAATGGGAGAAATGGGCTGAAACCGATAGGACAAAATTCAACAGGTACAACTTTGAGCATTACCTTTATGAACAGTGAGCAACACAAACAGAAGTGAGGGAACAATTGGGTGGATGCAGTTTTTCAAAAAAGAGTCCAAGATATAATGGAGAGCAAACTGAACACCAGCAATGGAAAAGGCAAACACCACACTGCAGCATATGAGCCAGGAGTGTAGCTTCCAAGACAAGCTGGAGTAATATGCCTAGCTAGGGACAATGTACTTCAAAAAATGCAGATCAACAGAAGGAACATCAAAGGAGGTCAGTGAGGATGCTGGGAGGCACAAAAAACATGAAGAAAGGCTGAAAGAATTCAGTTGAGGTAGTCTGTAGAAGAGAAAGCTGGAGCGAGGAGGGGAAGGGAAACATTAAAGTGCCTAAGAGGTCATTTCAAAGGCACCATGGCCATAGCAAACAGGACAGGATAGAAAGGATTTCAGCTCAGACAAAAAAGCTTAAGTTAGGCTTTCAGATAATGTCAGGATAGAAGTGTGCCAGAACAGATTGCTGGGGGATGGCACAATCCCCATCNTCTATGATTCTATGATTTTACCTAATTGTAAGCAAACCACATGCAGGTGGCACAAAGTAGAGGTAGAAGCCAGCTGTCAGCTTCTGCCAGTGTTTGCCAGCAGGCACTAGGTTTCTGTGTCACAGCCTGCAAGATGCCAACTTTGGACCTGCACTCTTGGTTAAGGCAGAAGAGAAGGCTTAAGCAAGAGAGGGAAGAGAAAGGTAAGTTGTGGAACTAGGTGGGGGAATGTCAGGACCTGGATTGCACCTCCCTTCCCCAGGAGTTTAACTGCCAGCATTTAAGGCTAGTTTGCGGGTAAGAGCAAGTGGTTTAATAAGCATCAGGTGGCTTTGGAGAACTTTGAAAAAAAGCTGGAAGAAGTTGGGAGGTGGGGTGGAGAAATTACTCTTCACTCTTTCCTTTAGGAGGTGTTTTTAGCCAAAGCTTTTACTTTGGTTCCCACCTAAGCTATGTTACAGCTGTGTTGCTGCTGTGCCTGGCCATGTCCTGGGGCCATGAGTCAAGTCTGGGGACTTGACTTAACCTCAGACCAGCCTCATTGCAGTAGACCTGTCTGGAGTCCAGGCTGAACCTGGTTACTGCCATGGGACCTGCCCTGCTCCCCTTGCCCAGGTCTGGGCTCTTGCTGCTGAGGCCATTGCCCACCCACCATGTTATGCTCCACTCCAGTGACTCCTTCCTTGCAAAGCAGCCGTCTTTGGTGCTTCCTGACATTAGGTAGGTGAAGATATAGGGTTGGGATCCTGCTTTGTGCTAGGTGGTGAGTTGTCCCATATGAAAATATGGGAGGACACGTGTGGATGGACACGTGTGCTTGTGCTGCTGTATGCCGTGGGTTCTGTGGTCTTTGTTACAGACTCTGCCAGGCACTGATGGTTACCACCCATGGCCCACACAAACCACATTCAGGAAGGGCTGTTCTTGTGGGAAGCTTTGGGTGCGAGTGCTTCCTGCTCCTCTCCAACCAAAGCACTGGAAGGGACAGACTATGCAGCTTTGAAAGAGTCAGCAATGTCCCCAGAGAGAGCAGAGGCCAGGGTGGGACAGCGTAGGGTAGCAGCCTAAGTTCCAAATCAGCAAACAGGTTACTGGGATTTTGGCCCGAGTGTGTGAGGAGGTGATGGTGTTCCCCAAGGCAAAGGAAAGCTGTGTCCCTGACAGGGTGGAAGATGACTTTGCTGGACTAACAGCAGTTGGGAGGGNATGGCCATAGCAAACAGGACAGGATAGAAAGGATTTCAGCTCAGACAAAAAAGCTTAAGTTAGGCTTTCAGATAATGTCAGGATAGAAGTGTGCCAGAACAGATTGCTGGGGGATGGCACAATCCCCATCACTGGAGGTCTTTAAGAACAGGTTTCACAAACATCTGCCAGGACCGGTATTGGTGATCCTCCCAGATTTTCAGGGGGGGGAAGGATAAACAGTATGATTATCAAATCAGACGAGGTGCATACGAAGCACCTAGAATACTGTGTTCAGTTTTGGGCCCCTCACTACAAGAAGGACATTGAGGTGCTGGAGCGTGTCCAGAGAAGGGCAATGGAGCTGGTGAAGGGCATGGAGCACAAGTCTGATGAGGAGCGGCTGAGGGAACTGGGGGTGTTCAGCCTGGAGAAGAGGAGGCTGAGGGGAGACCTCATCGCGCTCTACAACTACCTGAAGGGGGGTTGTAGCGAGGGGGGGTCGGTCTCTTCTCCCAAGTAACAAGCGATAGAATGAGAGGAAACGGCCTCAAGTTGTGCCAAGGGAGGTTTAGGTTGGACATTAGGAAAAAATTCTTTACTGAAA